>JAXRJS010000164.1:0-29936 GCA_037127375.1 Dione juno | reverse complement strand
AGTAATATGTCTTGGATTCACACATTAATGATATTAGCAAACGCAGGCATTTCTCTTTCCATTCTCTCAAGCGTCTCCAATATTTCCTCCCTCACAAAACCAAATTATGCTTGCGCAATCTCTTCTCCTGCCAATTCTTGCTACGCCGACGTTTGCTATTTAGATGTGACGAGGAGCTATTAAACAAGCTAGAGCGTCTTCAAAATTTTCCCCAAATACGATTTATCTTGGTTTGCGTAATTTTGATCAGGGTTTCTAAATTTCGAGCTTAGCTTAATTGGCCCCCCTACCACCTTCGCCGAGATATGCACATCCCTTACACTCCTTTTAAAAATTCTTAATTATAAAAATTTTTCCCTCTTTATCTCCGCTCTCGTTTTAACATATTCCCACTCCCACACGCTCTAGGCGGTCGTGTGTTACCAAACTAGACTTACCTAAGAGAAATACTAAATCCTCCAGAAACCCTTCTCAGTGTATGCTGCAACTCTGTGGAACCAACTTCCTTAATCCATCCAAAATAGTCCAACCATCTTTTCCTTAAAATGTAAATTTTAAAAAAGCACTTAATCGAAATTTTAAAACGAGTAAATTGATTTTCAGACAGTCATAAAGGGATAACCTTATTTTCAGCTCATTTAGTATGTATGTATTAGTATTTTTTTTTTTTATATATATATATATGTTGTGTAGTAGTAGTATGTTTGTGAATATTTATGTATTTGTAATAAGTATGTATTTAAAGTATATTTATAGTTCCATATTTGTGTTAAATTTTTATTTATGTGTGGCATAAAATTTAATTTATATATGTATTTCTAATTTTTTTTAATTAATTGTCCTATTTTTCTTCCCCGCTGCTTAAAAACTCATCCACTACCATAGGTTGGCTGGAAGAGATCTTTTGTAGGGATAATCCCCCTTTGTGTACTAATTTTTCTTTTTTTAATTTTGTTACTCTTATGTTTTTTTTTTTAGACAAAAAAGAATATTTAAGTTTTTAAAGCGGACTCTATTGGAATATTGTTCCACATGTGGAATCCACACTATAAAGTATAATTAAAGGATCGTCCTTTTTATAACAAATTTTTACGGAACCTTAGTCAGAGACAATTATATGGAGACATATGTATTATAACTTTAGACAGAAATATCTTAAAGAAACGCCGAGAGGTCAGAGAAACGGGGGGTTGTTGTACAAGGTTTTAAAACAACTTAATCGACTCCCCTTTACTGCTAAGAAAGGGTTTAAATTTTTGCGTGTCATGGGTTTAAAGTGCACGAAATAAGCCCTTATTTGCAATACATAATTCAAAACAAAATATGCTTCTAATAACATTGTGTCACGTGCTTGCAAGAGTTTTAATTATAAGTATTGCGATTTGGACTATTTAATTTAGCATACACAAATTTCAAAAATTGTATTAAGAAACGTAATTTTAAGTGTAGTTAGGTTTTAGCATTAGTCAATTTTTCATTGTTTCGTTGGTTGAGTGATTATTTTTATTTTTATTCTTAGTTTTTTATAATAGCGGGCTTTCCAGGCCCGCAGCTAGAGAGGTACAACCCTCTAAGAGGTCTCGGTATTAATTCTTTAATTTATTATATTTATCAGATAAATAATTTTTAAATTTATTTATTTAGATTTGTTTTATGAATATTATTAATAATTATTATAATAATTTAATTTAAATAGCTTAATTTAGAGCATAATATTGAAGATATTAAGGTGATTTATTATTAATCTTTAAATATTTATAATTTTTTTTTTTTATTTTTACAATGAAAATGTAATGTTTTAATTTTAAACTATATAATATAAAATAAAAAGAAATATTAATGATATTAATCACTAGGCATTAAAGTTAGCAGCTTAATTATAATATATTTCTAATTGGAATTTTTATTCAATTTTATCATTAACAGTGATATACCTCTATTTGGGTTTCAATTAATACAAACAAGTTATTAACTCTATCTTTTAAGTCGAAATTAAATGCAAATTGCTTCTTGTTTAAGATAAATTAAAGTTAATATTTTTTGAATGCAAATCAAATGTTTTAAATTAAACTATAATCCTAATTGGATCAATTTAATATATTTTGATTTCATTCATGGTAAAGGCCTAATAATAGTATAATAATAAAAAAAATAATTTTAAATCAAGTTATGAAATTGACTAATTTGAATGTAGGAATGATAGGAAAAATTAAAGCGATTTCTACATCAAAAATTAAAATGTGATTGTGATTAATAAATGTACAGAAAAAGGAATACGAGCTAAAGATTTAGGGTTAAATCCGCATTCAAATGGGGAACATTTTTCTCGGTCTATAAAAGATTTTTTTGAAACTAAAAAAGAAATTATTATAAAAATATTTGCAATTACTATTATAATTAAAGAAATAGAAAATATTAATAAAATTATTTACATTAAAATTATTAAACTTTTTGATTGGAAGTCAAATATACTAAATATATTATATAAATAATTAATTTCCTCATCAATAAATTGAGATATAAAGAAATAATCAAACTACATCTGCAAAATGTCAATATCATGCTGCTGCTTCAAATCCAAAATGGTGATTTCTTGAAAAATGAAAGTTAATGTGTCGTATAAGACATGTTAATAAAAAGATTGTTCCAATGATTACATGTAACCCATGAAATCCTGTAGCTATAAAAAAAGTTGATCCATAAATTCTGTCTGCGATTGAAAATGAGGCTTCAATATATTCATAAGCTTGAAGGATTGTAAAGTAAAATCCTTAAAAAAATTGTTAAAAATAAGCTTTGAGTAGTTTGGGTGTAATTATTTTCTATTAAAGCATGGTGAGCTCAAGTTACAGTAATTCCTGATGTAACAAGAATAATAGTATTTAGTAAAGGAATTTGAAAAGGATTAAACGGGATAATATTAGTTGGGGGTCAATTAGATCCAATTTCAATATTACGGGATAATCTTCTATGAAAAAAAGCTCAAAAAAAGGAAATTAAAAAAAAATCAGAAATAATAAATAAAATTATTCCTCATCGTAAACCTTTAGACACTATTATAGTATGTTTTCCTTGAAGAGTTCCTTCTCGACAAATATTTCGTCATCATTGGTACATAGTTAATAATACACGTAAATACCCAATAAATAGTAAATTTATATTAAAATTATGGAATCATTTTACTAATCCTGTAACAATAGTTATTACTCCAATAGCTCCAGTTAAAGGTCAAGGACTATAGTCGACTAAATGATATGGGTGATTATGGTTAGACATTAATTTACTTCTCTAGAATAAAGAGTTCTTAAAATAGAAATAGCATAGGATTGAATTACTGCTACAGCTGATTCTAAAATTAGTAATAAAATTTGAATAATAATTAATATAATTACTAAATAATAAGATATATTAATTCCTGTGTTACTTAATAAAGTTAATAATAAATGTCCTGCAATTATATTAGCGGTTAAACGAACTGCTAAAGTTATAGGACGAATAATATTACTAATGGTTTCAATTAATACCATAAATGGTATTAAAATTGTGGGGGTCCCTTGAGGGATTATATGGATAAATATATGTTGTGAATTATTTAGTCAACCATAAATTATAAATCTTAGTCATATTGTTAGGGATAATGAAAGAGATATATTAAGGTGACTAGTTCTTGTAAAAATATATGGGAATAGACCTAAAAAATTGTTGAATAGGATAAAAAAAACAATGAGATAAAAATAAAGTAGATCCGTTAATACTATTAGGTCCTAATAATGTTTTAAATTCATTATGAAGTTTATTGGAAATGAAATTTCATAATATGTAATGACGATTTGGGAGAAATCAAAAAGATAAAGGGATAAATATTAAACCTAAGAATGTCTTATTCAATTAAAAGGAAAGTAAAATAAATTTGTTGAAGGATCAAATATTGAAAAAAGATTATTTATCATTTTCAATAATTTTTGTTATTAATTTTATTAATTTGATAATTATGTAGATTGATTTTATAATTAAAAATAAAATAATTTATGATTATAAAAATAATAAAAATGGAAATGAAAAATATTAGAGATATTATTCAATTAATAGGTATTATTTGTGGGATAAAAGAATATTACATTATAGGTAATAATTTAAATTTGACATATTTATGTTATTAATTAACTAATTCTTTATTCATTAGAAGTAATTGCTAATTTACTATAAGATGGTTTAAGAGACCAGAACTTGCTTTCAGTCATCTAATGAATAATTATTAATTCAATTAATAAAATTTTTTATAGAGATTCTTTCTACAACAATAGGTATAAATCTATGATTTGCACCACAAATTTCAGAACATTGTCCATAATAAATTCCAGGGCGATTAATTAAAAAACTAGTTTGATTTAAACGTCCTGGGTTAGCATCAATTTTCACTCCTAATGAAGGGATTGTTCATGAATGGATAACGTCTGTAGCTGTAACTAAAATACGAATTTGATTATTTATTGGTAAAATAATACGATTATCTACGTCAAGAAGTCGAAAATTAGAATTTTCATTATTTTAAATTATATAGGAATCAAATTCTACATTATTAAAGTCTGAGTATTCGTAACTTCAGTATCATTGGTGCCCAATTGATTTTAATGTAATTAATGGATTATTAAGTTCATCTAATAAGTAAAGTAATCGTAAAGAAGGAAGTGTAATAAAAATTAATGTAATGGCAGGTAAAATAGTTCAAATTAATTCAATTATTTGGCCTTCTAATAAAAATCGGTTAATATATTTATTAAAAAATAAATAAATTATTAAATATGCTACTAAAATTGTGATTATGATTAAAATAATTAAAGTATGATCGTGAAAGAAAATGATTTGTTCTATTAAAGGTGAAGCTCTATTTTGGTAATTAAAATTTGATCAAGTTGCCATTTCTAAAAAAAGGATAATTCCTTAATGAATGGGGTTTAAATCCATTACATATAATCTGCCATATTAGAAATCACTTAAAATAGGAAGTTCATTATATGAATGTTTAGAAGGTGGAAGATTTTGATATCACTCAATTGATGATGGTATATTTAATGAAAATAAAATTATACGTTGGTTGATTATTGACTCTCAAATGGCAATAATAATTAATATTATAGAAAATAATGAAATATATGACCCAAATGACGAGATGATATTTCAGGCCATAAAATTATCAGGATAATCGGAATAACGACGGGGTATTCCAGCTAAACCTAAAAAATGATGAGGGAAAAATGTTAAATTAACTCCAATAAATATTGTGATAAATTGAATTTTTAATAAATATTGATTTAATACCAATCCTGTAAATAAAGGGTATCAATGAACAAATCCCCCTAAAATAGCAAATACAGCTCCTATAGATAAGACATAATGAAAATGAGCGACTACATAATAAGTATCATGAAGAGTAATATCAATAGAAGAATTTGCTAGAACTACTCCTGTTAGTCCTCCAACTGTAAATAAAAAAATAAAACCTAAACTTCATATTATAGATGGACTGTAATTAATTTGTGTCCCATGAAGTGTTGCTAATCAGCTAAAAATTTTAATTCCGGTTGGAACTGCAATAATTATAGTGGCAGATGTGAAATAGGCTCGGGTGTCAATGTCTATCCCAACTGTGAATATATGATGTGCTCATACAATAAACCCTAATAATCCAATTGCTATTATGGCATAAGTTATCCCTAAACAACCAAAAGTTTCTTTTTTCCCACTTTCTTGTGAAATAATGTGAGAAATTATTCCAAATCCTGGAAGAATAATATTTTCTAACCCAATCTATTGCTTCAATTAATTTCTTATTTTCAATTTTTCTAAATTTATTTTTATTTAATTTTTTTTTTTAATGATTTTTTATCAATTATTATAAATTCAGCAATATTAATGAAAATAGGTTCTGTTCCTTTTCATTTCTGATTTCCTAATATTATAGAAGGATTATCTTGATTTAATAGTTTTATTTTAATAACTTGACAAAAAATTTCCCCCATGATTCTTTTATCCTATAACATAAATTTAAATTATTTAATATTTATTATAATTTTAAATGTTTTAACTGGAGTTATCTGTTAAGAAAAATTATAATTGAAAATTATAATTGAAAATTTAATTAAAAAATTATAATTAAAATTATATAATTGATTAATATAAAAAATATTAATAATAAAAAATAAAAATAAAAACATAAAATAAATAAGAATATTGAATAAATATAAAATATATAAATCATAAATTTTCTCTAATTAATAAGGCTGAAATTAATGATCCAATATTATTAATTGTTGAAAATGCTAATAATTTTCGTAATGAAGTTTGATTAAATCTGCCGATAACTCCAATTAAAACATTCTTGATATATATATATATATATATATATATATATATATATATATATATATATATATATATATATATATATATATATATATATATATATATATATATATTATATATATATATATATATATATATATATATATATATATATATATATATATATATATATATATATATATTTATTGTAAAGATAGAAGAAATTATTAAAAATTTATTAATGTATATTAAATAGATAATGTAGAGTATTTATATATGGGGGGCAATGTCGGATAACCTCCTCGTGTGCACGCTTGCTGCTGGCCTCTTTCGAATGTGCTTGCCACTCGGGGAGACGAGCAGTGTAGTGTGCCGGTGCACCCTGGGCGGCGGGTAATTATTGACCAAAGAATTCTTCTTTGGTTAATGATTGCCCGCCGGCGAATTATCCGACGCGACGGTGGTACTCCGCGTGTTCCTCTGAATTGCAGAGGACACAGTGCGAGGTACTAGGGCGGGCGTACGTGGTGTGTACTTACCCTACCGCCACGTAGGTGCAGCGATGTTTGTACCAGCGCCGAGAATATCGGAATTCCACTTGGGATTGCGGTCATGTCTCGTAATCATGAGTGGAACCGAGAGTCTTGCCTTCATCGGCTGGACTGCGAGGAAGAAAACTTCTATAAAAAATTACCCCAACCCAAGTGGCGAAGCAGCGCGAGGGGTGCGTGGCTGATGGGTTGATCAGTCGCTACTGCTGGCCCCGCCAGGGTACCGGCCGACACCCGTGGCGTAATTAGGCTTATTCAAGTACAGGGGGCACTGCTTGGATGGACGTTATATCCTCCATACTCGTGGGAACAGTATGGATAACAATAATATTATAAACCCAACAAAAGATGTTAATATAGGAGTGTTGGAGTCCGCTTCGGACTCGGGAGATGTGAGGCGCTTGCGGCGCAAGCGAAAACCTGTGAAAGGAGAAGATTATACTGGCTCAGAAGCCGAGGTAGTGCAGGATCCCAAATGCCATACGGCGAAAAGGGGTAGACCACCTAAATCTCGAGGTACTGGCGTAGCGCGCACTTGTAGAAGCCAGAAAGGCCGTGATAGGGAAATCTTTGAGGCGGAGTTTGATCAGGACCTTTCAGATTGGGCATCCCGAAGGGATAGACCGGCGAATACGACGGATGTTGATGATGTTTCCGTGGTTGAGGAGAGGAAAGACTTCTCTCTTTGTTCGCCTGAAGAGCTACGTGTCTATGCCGGACAAAATGTGGCTTCTATACAAGAGGTTGCAACCAAATCCAGCCACCTTAAGGGCACTTATGTGCGTAAACTTAAGGATGCTGCTGTGGCTATAAGTGATGTTATTCTTGGAGGCTTTTATTTCTCGTACCGAAAGTGATGAGATACGCAGATTGCGTGAAGAAAATCGACGCCTCAACGATGAAATGAAAAAACTCAAAGTGGAGTTATGTTTGCAGTCTAAGGATGTGGAGAATCTTAGGGTGGCACTGGCAGCTACAAAAAATGTATCCCAGGCAGCCCCAATAGTATTCAATGAGGGAGTCCTGGAGGAATTGAAACGCTCTATAGTTTGTTCAGTGGGGACTATGATTGAAGCCCGTTTTGCTGGCATTGAAGACCGTCTTTTGCCAGCCAAAAGATTGCGCCCGCCGCTGGCAGCGGATGCGAGATGTGCCCCTCCAGATGTGACGGAGTCAAGAGTAGTGGAGGCGGAGAATGGTAATAAAACTCGACGCAAAAAAATCCCACCTAAAGCGCTTCATATGAGGGATGATTCTTCATTGTCCAAATCTCACATAGATTCGATTCCTGGAACTTCTAACACGAGCTGTGCAGTAACTCAAGTTCCAGCTGCGGATAAAGAAGCAAATAGTGGTTCTTGGGCCACAGTGGTAAGAAAGGGCAAAAGGGGGAAGAAATCTTCTACCAACACTCCCTCAATGGCGACGGCGCATGCTTCTAAGACGAAGCAGTCATCCAGGCCCAAAGTAGCGAAGCCGCCTCGCACAAATGCCGTCATTATCACTTTGACAGAAGAGGCCGTTTTGAAAGGAGTCTCTTATGCCCAGGCACTAGAACGAGCGCAAAAAAGTATTGACCTGGTACAGCTGGGCATCACAGAAGGCTTGACGGTGCGCCAGGCAATTTCTGGTGCCAGACTGTTGGAACTGTCTGCTACACATTTCTCTGAGCAGGCAGACATATTGGCTGAGCATCTGCGAGTACAATTAGACGGTGTGGCTATAATCACTAGGCCTTACAAAGTCACTACTTTAAAATTGATGGGTCTAGATGATTCAGTCACTAGAGAGAGGGTTATAGATGCCGTAGTAAGCGTCAGTAAATGTGCAGCTGATACGGTAACGGTATCAGAAATGTACAATGGTCCTAGGGGAATGAAGACAATAGTTGTACGTTGCCCTTGTGATGCGGGGAAGGTTATAGCAGATAAGGGGCACATCTTGGTCGGATGGAGCTCTGCCAAAGTTCAGGTCTTAAAGGAGCGCCCCTTACGATGTTTCAGGTGCTTTGCACTAGGACACTCCAGGCCTCGGTGCCCGTCTCAAGTTTCGAGGGAACATCTCTGCTTCCGCTGTGGAGGTGAAGGGCATAAATCTCAATCGTGCAAAGCTGAGTTAAAGTGCATGGTATGTACTGACGCAAAGATTCCAGCCGGGCACATAATGGGTAGCGTGAATTGTCGTCCACCACTCATAAAAGGAACAGATTCTCCAGGACTTAGAGCCTCCTCTGGAATTGGAAGTCACCAGGACCAGCAGGACCAAGAGGGTGATATTATGTCGACATAATGGATAGACGACAAATATACTTCCTTCAGTCTAACATCAACCACTCTGCCGGGGCGCAGGATCTGTTGCTACAGTCAATGGCAGAGTGGACTATCGATGTTAGTGTTGTCTGTGAGCCGTACTTTGTCCCTCATCACCCTCAATGGATTGGTGACTTGGACGGATCTGTAGCTATTGTGTCTGGGGGCATTACTGGCATAAATCTGTCAGCTCTTGAGAGGGGTTCAGGATACGTTGTGGCAGGGTGGGGGGAGTACGTTATTGTTGGCGTATATTTCTCCCCCAACCGCAGCCTGGCTGAATTCGAGGTCTTTCTTGACACAGTTAGAGCTGCAGTTTGTCGACAATCATTAAGTAAAATCTTGGTTCTCGGCGATTTCAATGCCAAATCCCAGGCATGGGGTAACCCCGTTTCCAACAGCAAGGGAAGAGCCGTTCAGGTGTGGGCCCTTCTCTCTAATTTAACACTTCTCAATATAGGGACAACATTTCCCTGTGTGCGGCACAACGGTGGATCCGTGGTGGACCTCTCGTTTGCAACTTCGTCCTTCGCACGCAATTTGTTAAATTGGAGAGTAGAGGAGGAGGTGGAGACCTTGTCTGACCATTTATATATTAGGTTCGAGGTTTCTATTCAGCCGATATCAGTGACGGCTCCCTCCAGGGGCCCTTCTCGTACGTTCCCAAGATGGGCCCTCAGCCGGCTCAGTACAAACTTAGCGGCGGCAAAAGAGGCGGCCATTGTGGCTAAGTGGTGCTCTCAGGGAAGGGTTGGTGATAATAACTCCAACGTTGACGAATTGGCGGTTCAGATGTGCGTCACTCTGACAGGTATATGTGATGCGGCAATGCCAAGAGTTCGGCGGAGGAGTTTTCGTCGCCAAGTTTACTGGTGGACACCCGAGATCGCCGAATTACGGGTGTCTTGTATTCGGGCTCGCCGGGCTTATACAAGGTGCAGGAGAAGACATGGCTTCGATCCTATGCTTGAGGGCCAGCTATATGGTGTGTATAAGGAAAAGAAAAAGGTCTTGCAGCTTGCTATTAGGAAAGCTAAAACTGAGGCTCGTCAAGCTATGTTAGTGGGCTTAAACAAGGATCCGTGGGGACGTCCATATCTAGCCGCGCGAAATAAACTTCGTGCGGCGGGCGCCCCTCTAACTAGAACCTTGTCGCCGGACTTTCTTCAGAGTCTTGTGGTACAATTGTTCCCAGAGGCATCAGGACACATTCCGCCCAGAATGCCTCTTCTTCAGTCTGCGAAAGGATGTCAGTCGTTCCCCTGATTTTGCAGGAGGAGATGGATTTGGCGCTCGGGCGACTCAAGGCCAAAAAAACGGCTCCAGGACCTGATGGTATTCCAGGGAAAGCTTTAAATATCATCATGGAATACCTAGGTGATAATCTGCGGGAACTCTTTAACAAGTGCTTCACAACTGGGCAGTTTCCAAAGATCTGGAAAGAAGGTGGGCTGTACCTGCTTCGGAAGGAAGGTCGACCTCTGGACTCCTCATCCGCATACAGGCCTATTGTGCTGCTGAATGAGACTGGTAAATTATTGGAGAAGATCATTGCTTCTCGTCTTAATCAGCACCTAGAGGAGGTAGGTCCGGGTCTTTCAGAGGCTCAGTTCAGAGGTTCAGGGCTGGTCTGTCAACCATCGACGCTCTGAACGCCCTGAAGACTCGGTCATTTGCCGCGACGGCAGAAAGAGATGTTCTTTTTGCCGTCTCATTAGATGTGGTCAATGCCTTTAACAGCCTGCCGTTTGAGACGTTAAGGGAGGCCCTTCGGTACCATAGGGTACCTCTCTATCTCCGGCGGCTGCTGGATGACTACCTCCGGGACAGAGTAGTCATATGGATTGGAAGGGACGGTCGGATTAGTCGACGAAGGGTCAGTTGTGGGGTTCCACAGGGGTCTGTGTTGGGTCCGTTGTTGTGGGACATCGGGTACGATTGGCTTCTTCGTTGCCGTCTTCCCGCCGGAATAAGTGTTATTTGCTATGCTGATGACACTCTTGTCACCGCCCGGGGATCAAATTCTGAGGAGGCCGCAGCCTTGGCCGAGGCCGGCACTAATATAGTAATAGGCCGCATCGAGGCGCTGGGTCTGAGGGTATCTATGTCTAAGACAGAAGTCCTCTTATTTCATGGCCCGCGTAGGGGTCCCCCACGTGGGTCTTCCCTGCGTATCCAGGGGCAAGAAGTGGAGGTACGGTCTCAGATGAAGTGTCTGGGTCTGATTCTGGATGGACGATGGTCGTTTGCGTCGCACTTCGCTCGGCTTGCACCAAAGCTACTGAACGCCGCTGGAGCCCTGAGCAGGCTTCTACCAAACATCGGAGGGCCAGATTTCGTATGCCGGCAACTTTATGTCCGTGTGTTGAAATCAATGGCTCTGTATGGTGCCCCCGTGTGGGTGGATTCTCTCACTGCTCGCAACAGGGCTCATTTGCGAAAAGCACAACGGGTCATAGCAGTGAGAGCAATTCGGGGGTACCGTACAGTATCCTGGACAGCGGCAACTCTATTGGCGGGCGATCCACCGTGGGAATTGCAGGCGGAAGTGCTTGCTAGAGTACACGCTTTACGTGCGAGCGAACGGTCACGAGGCGTACGACCATCGCTGGAGGATATTGCGCGGATCAGGAGGAGAGCAGATGAAGCCCTGATCCGGCGATAGAGGGAGGACCTTGGATCCCCGGTGGCAGGCCTAGCGACAGTGGAGGCAATCCGTCCCTACCTAGAGCGCTGGGTAAACAGGGAATATGGAATCCTGACGTTCAGGCTGGTGCAGGTACTGACGGGGCATGGTTGCTTCGGCAAATACTTGCACCAGATTGCGCGTCGGGAAATGTCACCGGTTTGCCATGAGTGTGATGCCTCCGTCGACTCGACACATCATACTCTGGCTGAATGCCCCGCTTGGGCCCCACAGCGCCATGCCTTGATGGCTGTGGTGGGTCAAGATCTTTCCTTATCCAAAGTAGTAAGGGCCATGCTGGATGATAAGGGGAACTGGTCTGCAATGGTCTCTTTCTGTGAGGCAGTCATCTCACTAAAAGAGACCGCGGAGCGAGTGCGCGAATCTCGCATTAATGCCCATTCGCAGACCCATTTGGGGCCTCAACATAAGCTTTTGGTAGTCATAAATGAACAAAATATATAGGCATTTTGATTAAAAAAGCAAAAATTAAACTTAAATATAATAAAATTAAATTATAATCATAATATTTTATTATATAAATTTATTATAAAATTTATTTCTTTGTAAATATAAAAAAATCCTATTAATAAAGATAAAGAAGCAAATCAAGTGTAAAATAATAATCCTGCTTGAATTCGTTCAGGTTGGTACCCAATAATTAACATAAAAGTAGGAATTAATCTCCCCTCAAAAAATAAATAAAATATAAATAAATTTATAGTTGTAAAGGTTAAATATAATATTAATATCAAAAAGATAATATTAAATAAAACTAAAGAACTAAAAAAATTTGTTTTATTTAATCTTTCGTTAGCTATAATTATTAAAAATGTAATTCCAATTCTTAATAAAATTAAACCATAAGAAATGATATCACACCCAAATATATAACTTAAATTGCAAAAATTTATAATTGAAATTCTTCTATTTATAAATAATAATATCATAAATATAAAAATAAATTGAACCAATCAAAATATATTTTGATTTAAACATAAAGGTATTATAAAAATTATTATTATTAAATATTTTATCATTAAATAAAAAATTTGAAAATAATCATTTCCATAAATACGAATTATTGACACTAAAATTGATAATCCTAAAGCCCTAAATGATAGTTTTTATTTTTAAAAAAAAAAAATATATTATATTATATCTATATATTAAATATATAGATATATAATATTATATATATATATCTAATATAGATATATAATATTATATAATTATATATATCTATATATATATCTATATATATATATATATATAAAAAAATTGATATATTATATTAGCTACCATATATAATATAAATAAAAAAAAATCTTAAACAATAAACTCTAATTTATTAATACAATTAATAATTTTCGGTTTTGATACAAAATTATTTCAATACGAACTATAATAATAATTAAACCCATATTTATCATTTGTTTTTATAGTTTAAAAAAAACTTTGGTCTTGTAAATCAAAAATAAGAATTTTCTTTACAAACTTCAAAGAAAAAGATATTCTTTATCTATAATCTCCAAAATTATTATTTTATTAAAAACTATTCTTTGAAATTACAAAAATTATTATATCAAATCTAATTTTATTTATTTCTTTATTTATATTTTTCACAAATCACCCTTTAGCTATAGGATTATTCATTCTTTTACAAACTCTTTTAACTTGCATTTTATCAGGTATATTTATTAATAAATATTGATTTTCATATATTTTATTTTTAATTTTATTAGGGGGGCTATTAGTATTATTTATTTATGTTTCAAGAATTGCATCTAATGAGTTATTTAAAATTTCAATTTTTAATAAAATATTTATTATATTAAGTTTAATTTATTTAATTTTATTTTCACTTTATTTTAAAAATAATTTAACTTGAATAAATACATATATTAATGAAGAAATATTAAATTTTTTTAATTTATTTATGTTTTCTAATAATGAATATAATTTTTATTTATCAAAATTATATAATGAACAAACTTATTTAATAATACTTATATTAATTATTTACTTATTTATTACTCTTGTCGTAGTAGTAAAAATTACAAATATTTTTTTTGGGCCTTTACGTTCAATTATATAAAATATTTATTTAACTAATGATAAATTTTTTGTAAGCCTATACGTAAAACTCACCCAATTTTAAAAATCAATTATGGATCATTCATTGATTTACCTTCACCATCAAATATTTCCTCATGATGAAATTTTGGATCATTATTAGCCTTATGTTTAATAGTTCAAATCATTACAGGATTATTTTTAACTACACAACATACTCAACGGGTGTTATGTTCATACTCCAAGTTTTAAATTGATGTATTCGTGTATGAAGTGTTCAAAATCAAATAAACTAATATAACGTGTGATCTTAGTGTTGTGTGCGACTATTGAGAACAAAACAAGTGCATATTTGCTAATATAAACGTAATAAATATCAAAATACAAAAATTTACTTCGCAAGTGATAATTCATCTACCTTCAAATGTAAAAACGAATATGACTATAAATGCACAATAGTGGCTATCGAACTGGTATATATAAAATATTTGCTGTATGCTGTTGATATTAAGTGGACTATCCAGAAAGTATACGGAATTAACTCTTGCTCCCCGAGTTCTATTCCATCACCTCGAATTTTCCGTTTGACATTTTTTTTGTTTCTTTTTTTTTAACCTTAATATTTGTTTTTTTTTTTTTTTGTTATTTTTACTAAACATAACTTTTAAAGATAAAAAATGAATGTTGTGCCTGCAATGCAAGTGTTCTAGTTACTCAGAAGAGACTTAAATGTGTTAAATGTCAGGCTCAATATCATTTAGAGTGTATTACATCAATTGGTAATAAGCCTATAGTAACGCGAGGACAGTGGACGTGTCCAAATTGTCTTAACAATCGAAACAACACAAACGTAGTGCCATCTCCGCCCGGCACAATCATACACAAGGACAAACCTGATAACAACAACGACTTGCTAGCAGCGGTAAGGAGTGAAGTAAAAGAGGCGATATCTCAAACAATTAGTGTAGAATTAAAGAACATACGCAAGCAGTTAAGTGGTTTGCAAGATATTAAACAATCTCTTGACTTTCTTTGAGCCATTCTCGAGCCATTTTGATGCTATTAAACAGGAACTAGAGGAAGCTAAAAGAGAAATAAAAATCCTTAAAAAAGACAATAACGATCTTCGACAGGCGCTGAACTCCCAAGGTAATACAATTAATAACCTAGACAGAGAAATAAGATCATTTGTGTTCCATCTAAGTGTAAACTGGCAATATGAAACATCGAAATTTGTTGAACAGTATTGTAATTTGTGTAGTATTTGTGTAATCGATTATCGAAGTTACTTGAATTTGTGAAGTCAATCGAAAATTAGTGGTAGTAACATCTGTAGCGATAACTCACTATAAACATTAAAAAAAAATTAGTTCTTTTTATTAGCAGCTTCACCTACGAGTATTCTTCTATATATGAGGAGATATATCATTATATGAACAAACTTCTGCTTTCTTTACTGACATTTGCTAAATAAACTACATTTTTAACTGTAAACAAATCTAGAGTAGTAATAAAAGCCACTTCTTCGTCAGTATAAGAATGTCCGTTGTACCAAGAAGTCTCCAAAATTTTTAATATTCTTTCTACCAGCGCAAGTCTATCTTTCAATTTTTTATCGTGAGCTTTGCCTCTTGCATCTTTTATCAATTTTTTATAATGCTTAGTAAGTGTTTCCAAATCTTTTTTTTCTTAAATCGTCGTAAACAACTGAAATGTCCCGAAGTGGATCGACCGAATCATCAACATGCAAAATGTCAGTGCTCTCAAAACATCTAAGAGCATGAAAAATAGCATCTAAATTTCTAATATCATTCAAAAAGCAATTTCCTAAACCTACTCCTTCACTAGCTCCTTTGACTAATCTTGCAATATCAGTGACATTCAAACATGCTTTAACAACTTTATGAGGGCGGCATATTTATACTAAATTGTCACATCTTACATTGTCTACTTCTACTTTACCAGATGAAGGATCTATTGTACAAAAAGGGTAATTTTCTGCGGGTATAGAATTTTTAGTAAGAAAATTAAATAACGTATGTTTTTTTTATAATTTTATTAGCTTGGAAATAAAATGGAGTTTCAAATGGGAAAGTGGAGTAAGCTTAGTCGGAAGGCAGACCCTGACATACGAAGCCGGGACTAATGCCAAGAAGAAGAAGAAGAAGTAGTCCTTACCTATAATTTATTATACAATTAGAATATTTTTATTTGGTGTATATTATCTTTCATCTGAATGTATGTATTGTAACAATTGTAGGTTGGTCTCATAAATAAATAAATAAGAAACAGTTGCCTTGTATGTCTAAATGCCAAGCAGGAAATGTCAATAAAGCTTGCTGCCAATTTTCATTTCTCAAGGTCGACGAAAAGTACCCTGTAGGTCTCGAATACGCGGCATTGTAGTATCATCTCATAGCAGGTTTTACCTTTATATGACTATTCGTATGATTTTTTTATTTGAAAAAATGATCTACATTAGCATTAGACAAGGCCTGTAATGAAAAATAAATACATTTTATGTTAAAATTATTTACTAGCTTTACATTTTTATTTATCAAGCCTTGTTATCATATTTCTACCCCTAACCCTACACAGAGTCTCAATACATACACACAAGCTTAAGCGTAAGTTAGGAACCAAGTTTTGATTACCTACAGGTGTTAATTGGCATCCCGCTATCAGAGCTCCTACATTCAAGACGAGGAGGTCCTCAACTCGATGTGTAGTACAGTAGCTGAGGATAACAAAAATGTCAACCGTTAGCATTTCTAAGTAACAATAGATAAAAAACGAATGTAAAGATAATTGTAACAATTTCTTACGATCAATATTTATTCTATACCAACAGAATATAAATATAAATAAGTATACTTATTATTGAATATACGAAAATAAAATAATGACACGTCAAAAACGGGAACAGACTAAGTGTCTATAGTGTAATTAATTAATTATCGTGGACGCCGGAGTTGTGTGTTACGTGTTTGGTGGAATGTCGTATCATTCATAGTGTATGAATAAGCTAAGTTCGTTAAACCAAGATTACTTTGATGAAATATTTAAATTCATCTGCAGCACAGGATTTAATGTAATCCCAATACTGAAATGTCAGTAGATGTTATGACGGGATTTGTGTGATCTGTGTTATGTCAGAAGGACGTCAGGTTATCAAGGTATCAGCCCATAAGACTTCTATGCAACCTGAGCTGAGCCTGACCTTGAAGTCACAGGCTCTCTTACGTCCTGTCACATGTTTTGTGTGCAGCAAAGCAGGACACATGGTATCAGCCGGCCCAGAGCGGAAGAAGATTAATGAGCAACCTTCATTTAAAGAAGTACGCCTGTGCGAATACAGACCGGCAGTTGGCATCAATAGATGGCGTAAGATTCGTTTATTCCAAAGTTAAATTTTTTGTTACAGATAATATTTATATATCATTTTATTAAAATAAATTAAAAATTAATTATATAATAATATAAAAAAAGTAAATACTATTTTAATTATATTATGACTTTCTTACACAAAATAAATTGTATGAGATACACATATTTATTATTATTAGATATATATAGAATGTCTTCTTAGAAGAAAGGAAAGGTATTTCATACATATTATTATTGCATTGCATTGATTGCAAGCTTCGCACTGTACGTACGTATTCACTACGCTCATACGGCCCGAACCTTTCCCTTGTCCTTGGAAATTTTAAATATTTAATTTGTAAATATTCTAAAAAGGCTTCCAAAAAGGCTTTGCACGCAACCGCGCCCCGCCGCCGCGGGAGCCTCTAGGGACCCACGCCTTCGGGCACAGAATCCAGCGCCTAAAACGGTCGCGCCCATCACCTCTACCACCACCAGCACCACGGGTGCCGCTACTGATAGCTTGGTCACCTTTGCCGATGCGCTCCGGGCAGGAAGCCCGAGCCAGGCGGCGCAGGCGGCACCGGCTCCAGCAGCTGCACCCGCCCCAAAATCGAGGCCTCGCTACCCACCTCTCGTTGTGAAGACCCTGCCCAACTGGACGACCCACTTCCGGGTGCTCAAAGAGAGGTTGGGACAGGCACCCAACGCGCGCCCATTTGGGAAAGGTATGCGCTTCTCTCCAGAGTCGGAGGGCGAATATCGTACAATCCAGCGGTACCTCGTCAACCTGGAGATGATGGAAAAGATCAGTTGGTTCTCCTACGCACTCCCCTCGGAAATGAGTCGCAAGGTGGCCATCAGGGGGCTTCCTGTGACGACCACTCCTGAGGAGATTACGGAGGCGCTGGGAGAACTCGGGTATCAGGCCGAGTATGTCCGGCCGATCCGGGCGAGGAAAGGTCGGCCGGACTGTATCTTCTTTGCAGTCCTGACCAATACCCCGGACCTAGTGCCAGGCATCAACAGCATCAATGAGTTGCTGTACATGCCTGGCGTCAAAATTGAAGCCTGGCGCAGCCGGAAAGGCCCAGCGCAGTGTCACAGCTGCCAGGCCTTCCGGCACTCGAGCCATGGGTGCCACCGCAGATTGGCCTGCGTGAGATGCGGAGAAGAGCATCGCGCGCAGGACTGCCCGCGCCCATTAGAGCAGCCCGCCACGTGCGCCAACTGTGGGGGGGGCCCATCCAGCCAATTATTCTTCATGCCCTCAAGTAAAGAGGGAACTCAGGAATAAGAGAGCTGGTACACTGGCCCTCACAGCTGCCTCTAAGCCTCCAAGCCTCCGGCATCGGTCACCCCGGTCCCTACCAACATGGTAGCCGCGGACGCACAGGCCTCTTCTTTGATGGCTCCGGCCAATCCCCCTTCTATGAGGGATGGCGGAGTCGGCCGTAGTGCCTCCAAGAAGAGGTCTAAGGGTAAGAGGAAGAAGGGGACTGCCTGTTCTTCTGCGCCAACCAGCCAACCCACCGCAGACCGTGCAGCCCCTGATGCTGCACAAGCCTCCCGGAGCCAGGCTGCTCCAGTTTCGGGCGATACCCGCGCGTCCCTTGACAGGGCCATCGACGTCCTCAAGGACGTCCTTGTTACCCTCAAGGAGAACCGTGACCCTGTCGAGGTCATGCTGTCAGGCATGATGCGTTTGCTCACAAATGGCTGAGCTACGCATCATGTTCTGGAACGCCTGTTTTCTGAGAAACAAAGCCCACTTCCTCCGGCTTCTTCTCGGAGAACAAAACATAGATGTGGCTCTCATAAATGAGACCCATCTGAGAGCCTCAGAGCCCCTAGCCATCCCAAGCTACCACACCCTGCGCCTGGACACTGAGAAAAACGCGTGGCGCGGCCTCCTCATCGCAGTCAGACGCAGCCTTCCTCACCTTCCTCTTCCGGACCTAGCGACACAGTCGTTCCAGTCCCTAGGGGTTGAGTTGTGTCTTGGCATGCAGACCATCAGGCTGTATGCCATCTACCGACCCCCCCGAGGCGCTCTCAATCTCGGTGAGGGGCACCGAGTGCTTGGTGACACCTTCCCCACAATTGCGGCCCGGGATTAGAACGTTAAACATCCCGCCTGGCGTTGCCCACGCATGGATGAACCAGGAAGAAAACTCTTCGAGGACGCCGATAGAAATGGCTACGTAGTGGAGGGGTCTGACGAACCCACCCACTACCACCACCATCCCTTCTCTGCCTCCGCGGCCGCGACTACTATTGACCTAGTCGTGCACAAAGCGCTGGAGGCAAACTCGGTGTTCCTCGAAGCTCCAGTAGTGCTGCCTGACGCGCTCGGCTCTGACCACCTCCCAGTACTGTTCTCAGTACGGGAAACGCCAGCGGCCATAGGGCACCCCCCTCTACGTAGGAGACGAATCTGCTGGCCTCGCTTCGAGGCCCTCACTGCCCAGCTGACTCGGCCACGAGAGGAACCGCTTGATGATCCGCCTAGTGTCGATAGACTTGAAGCGTCGATCACAGCGACGATCTAGACTGCCCTCTGGGAAGCTACCACCCCCGCCAGCCCGGTAAGACTTCCCCCAACTCCACGGCACATTACTGACCTCATTGCGCGTAAGAGGAAGACGCGCAGTGAGTAGCAACAGACCCGCGAGCCCGCCACCAAGACGAAACTCAACGTCTTGGTGGAGCGTATTCGCGCAGCGCTCGCGGAGTCCAATGCCAAGAGTTGGGACGCGAGGATTAGTGACGCCACCGAGGACGTAATATCTCTCACTAAACTGTGCCGGCAGCTTACCAAGAAGCCGCCCCCCATCCGACCTCTCTTCCACCCCGATGGCACGCTGTGCTACGACTCCCAAGGAAGGGCCGAAATCCTGGCAGACCACCTTGAGAGTCAGTTCGCACCCAATTCCAGCTTACGACCGGAGCACCACGCACAGCTGGAGTAAGCGGTCACCGCCTTCCTATCAGACGTGAAGAAGGCGATCGCGCGGTTCAAGCCTAGGAAAGCTCCGGGGATAGATGGTGTGCCTAACCTGGCACTACAGCATCTCCCCATGCGGACCATATCATCACTCACCAGGCTCTTTAACGCCATCCTACGGCTGGGATATTTCCCCCGGGCATGGAAGGAAGGCCTGGTAGTGATGATTCCGAAGCCAGGGAAGGACCGAAGGCGCCCCGACGGCTACCGACCTATCACCCTGCTGAACGCCTCATTAAAAAAGTAATTAGCAAATTCGTTGCAAATGTCGGCTCCATCGGTAAATGCAGAACCTTTTAGTGTCATAACGGCTGGGAAGTCACATTTATTATAGCGTTTATCTTTTAAAAACGAATAAAAAATTTTGGATCTTTGGTTGAGTTATTTTCAACTCTGTCGATATAAGTTTTATAATCTCTCTTTATAAGAAATTAGCACCTGTCTCGCAGTAATTTAAATTCTATTTTATCTAATGGATTCTTATATTTTTTAAAACGAATTCTGTATTTATTTTTTTCAGCCAATCTTTTAATCAAATTATTATACCAAGTAGGGTATAAATTTGTTTTCCTTATATTTTTCTTTGGTACCCAGTTTTCGATCACCTTACGTATCTCTCTATAGAAAACTTCCGTCATTTCATTGACATTGTTTGAATTTTGAAATAGAACTTCCCAACTTATTTCTGATAGTTTTTTATTTATTATATTATAATCAGCACTTAAAAATTTGTGTCTCACCATTGTAGATGTTTGCAGTAATGCATTCTTGTGAGTAGTTTCATAATTTATTATCAAGGGAGGGTGATATTTATCTACTGGACATGCAAAAAAATTACCATGTTCTGTGCTAATGTTGTTATAATTGCTAAAAATAAGGTCTAAAACTTTTCCATATGAATTACAAATTCCATTATACTGTGATAAATTTGTTATTGCCATGAAATCATTAATTAATGCACTTGCTGTATTTTTATTATCAGGAGTAAAACTTTTATTATCCGACCCTTCAGTCCACTGTATTGCTGGTATATTAAAATCTCCTATTAGAATAGTACAGGATTGTTTATGAATTATCCGTTCTATATTGTTTACATAGGTTTCGAGTACTTCATATTTTAAAGGTGACGGAATGTAAACTGCACATAAAGAGACTGTTGTTGAGTCTAGGATAATATTTACCCAAAGACCTTCACATTTTGTTTCCCAAGACTCTACCCTATAACTCTTATATCGCTTCGACACAGCAAGTAATACTCCTACTTCAGAGGGTGTCTGGCCAAATATCTGTCCGATATTGGTACTGGGCATACGGGTACGCGACCCCGGATCCTCGAGCCACCACTGTCATACTCCTTCCCAAATCCATGAAAGTGGTGTCCTTACCCCCCCCCCCCTTTCTACTGATCTTTTCCCCTCTCATCCTTGGCTTTCCCCACAAAAATGGGTTTTGGAGGTCAGATGGCAATCGCTCCATTAAAAAGCCGCCACCTGCCACTCATATGAAAGGATAAAAGATGTTGCTGGGTACTGCTAGGGCGTCGCCGCTAAACGACGCGCAGGCACATCGCCCTACACCTGTGTTAAATGGGCAAGGGCTACCGTGTCAAGTACGGACACGGCTAAAGAAGAAAGTACCCAGAAGGAAACTCCGCTTTGCAACGTGGAATATTGGCTCTCTAACCGGACGATGCAGGGAACTAACAGATGTACTCATGAGGCGTCGGGTCCAGTGTGCTTTCCTTCAGGAAACCCGCTGGAAGGGCAATAAGTCCCGTATCATCGGACAGGGTTACCAGCTCATATACACTGGGTCTCCTTCCGGTAAAACTGGTGTAGCAGTAGTTTTATCTGAAGAGCTACGGAATGGTCTCCTCGAAATTGACCGACGCAGCGACCGCCTGATGCGGGTGAAGGTACTGATTGAGGGGGCTATCGCCAACTTAATCAGTGCTTACGCTCCCCAGGCTGGTTGTAGCGGGGCCGAAAAGGAGTCATTCTGGGAGCAATATGAAGACGTTCTACTCGCTATACCATCTACCGAGGTGATCATAGTTGGGGGAGACCTTAACGGTCACGTGGGTAAGGCTGCGGATACGTATGAACGTGTCCACGGTGGTTTTGGTCACGGTCGCCGCAATATAGAGGGCGAAAATATCCTAAGAACCTCTATTGCATCTGATCTGGCCATCGTGAATACGTTCTTCCAAAAGAGTCCGCAACACCTTATTGCGTTTGCGAGTGGACTCCATTCAACCCAAATAGATTACCTATTGACCAGGCGGTGTCATGTTGGCAAGGTAACTAACTGTAAAGTCATTCCTGGTGAAAGCCTCACGGCCCAACATCGTCTTCTTGTCATGGATTATGTCGTTACCCCGATAAAGAAATTAGCCGAGACGCGTAAGTCTAAGATCAAGTGGTGGTTGCTGAATGGACCGATGCAGACCGACTTTCTGGCAGAGGTTAACAGTCAAAATTTAACAACTAACACCGAAACTGCTCAGGATGCTTGGGATCGAGCTCAGTCAGCAATTATTACGGCTGGTAAACATGTTCTTGGCGTTTCTAAGGGAGGACGTATTATGGACAGGGAGACATGGTGGTGGAATGACAAGGTACAGGAGGTGATTCATGATAAGAAGACTGCATTTAAGGAGTGGCAGCGTTCCAACTCTCCTGAAGACAGACTGGAGTACATAGCAGCGAAACGTGCCAGCAAAAGAGCTGTAGCCAGAGCCCGCAGTGAAAGTTTATTACCTCTATATGATAAACTTGAAACTGTGGAGGGGCAGAAGCTCATCTACAAATTGGCACGTGCTCGGGATAAAGCGACGCAAGATATCACAAAATGTCTTTGCGTCAGAGATTCCCAGGGCAAGCTGCTTTGTAGTCATGCTTCTGTGAAGGAGAGGTGGAGAAGTTACTTCTTGGAGCTGCTGAATACTCAGCACCCGGGTAGTATTCCGTCTGAACCACCTCCTAACCTGGGACTTATTGCTCCAATAACCCTTGATGAAACTCGGAATTGTCTTCGACGCATGAAGAACGGCAAGGCGGTGGGACCTGACGATATTCCGATCGAAGCGTGGAAATCGTTAGGCTCTCGTGGTGTGCTCATGCTTACTGATCTTTTTAACCGCATTTTGAACACTGGGACGATGCCACATCAATGGCGGCACAGTTTTATTACCCCTATTTACAAAGGAAGGGGCAGTGTTCAAGATTGCGGTAGTTATAGGGGCATTAAGATTATGAGTCACACCATGAAGCTCTTCGAGCGCGTGATTGCCCTCAGGCTCCGCCGAGAGTGTACTGTTTCTGAGTGTCAATATGGATTTCAGCCAGGATCAGGCACTACGGACGCCATTTTTGCCCTCAGAATTTTGATGGAGGCACACAGGGAAAAGAGGAGAGCTCTGCATGTGGCATTCTTAGACCTGCAGAAGGCCTTTGACTGTGTGCCACGTCAATGTATCTGGTGGGCACTGCGATCCAAAGGGATCCCTGAATCCTATGTTGCTATTATCAGAGACATGTACAACGACTCTGTTTCTACAGTTAGGACCGCTGTTGGCGATACCAAACCCTTCCCAATTACAGTAGGGGTTCACCAAGGCTCAGCTCTTAGTCCACTTTTGTTTAATGTAGTGCTAGATACTGTCACGGCTCACATCCAGGACCAGCCTCCATGGCTGATGATGTATGCCGATGACATAGTACTCATTGACGAGAACCGACTGATGCTGGAGCGTAAAGTGAATGCCTGGAAGGGTGCGCTTGAGAACGGTGGTCTTAAACTGAATGTGTCAAAGACCGAGTACATGGCTTGCGGGAACCCAGACTCGAGCACCATCCACATCGGGCCTGAGCCAGCCGTTAAGTCGGAGAAGTTCAGGTACCTTGGATCCATTATGCACGAGTCCGGAAGGCATCGACTACGATGTCCACGCCCGGGTTAGCGCTGCTTGGGCCAAATGGCGGGAGGTCACTGGTGTGGTCTGCGATCGCAGAATACCGCCCAAACTCAAGGGGCTGATATACAAGAGCATGATCCGACCAGTTCTTCTATACGGCAGCGAATGTTGGCCAGCATTATCTCGGCACACTCAGGAGCTTCACGTAACGGAGATGAAGATGCTGAGGTGGATGTGTGGCGTTACTCGGGCTGACCGCATACGCAACACATTCATTCGAGGTAGTCTTGGGGTCCAGTGACGTAGCGGATAAGCTCCAAGAGCGTCGTCTGAGATGGTATGGCCACGTTTTGCGCCGGCCTAAGAACTACGTCGGAAGAAAATGCCTTGATATGTCTGTCCCTGGAGTAAGACCCCCCGGACGTCCAAGGAAGCGATGGCTGGACGTCGTGACGCACGACATGAGAGCCAATGGACTAACCACTGATGATGCTCAAGACCGTGCAAAGTGGAGTAGACTAAGTAGGAAAGCAGACCCTGGCAATAGGCCGGGATAATGCAAAGTGGAAGAAGACAGCAAGTAATACTCCTCCTGCATCTGATTTAAAACTATCGCTTGACTCGCGATCTCGGCGAAAGACATTGTAACGATTGTCAATGATTTCATTACAATATATACTATTATTGAGCCAAGTTTCAGTAAAAACTATAACATCGAAATCAGTATTAAGAATGGCAAGATAAGTAACATTAGTTTTAGTCCGTATGCCCCTTACATTTTGGTAAAAAAACCGTAATTGTTTCACCATTTACAAAACTCAAAATAAATAATTACTTAAAAGTAATACAAAATAAAAATATATAACCAATATGTGAGTATGAATATCACTTTAAGTGTCTTTTATTGTAATATTTTTTAAAAATTCTTTTGATTTAACTTGTATAACGTCACTCGATATTGATTTTCTGAGGTAAATATTGCTATTACGCGACCATACAAACCGGAACTGTTTTTCTTTTGCAAAAATTCTGGCAGCAGCGTAAATATCCTTTGCTGTTGATGTCAAGTGTTCTGATATATATATTGGCCTTTTATCTCCAGAAATACCAATATGTGTTGTGTTTAATTTGTTGTCTATATTATTCTTATTAAACTTTATCACTCCTGCTAAGAAACGATCTCGTAGTAATGGACTGTTAAATTTTACTAGAACTGACCTAGGACGTGCTGATTCTTTGTTAATTTTAGCTATGCGAGTACACTTGGAAATAACTCCTTCCGTTATTGGTACACTTATCACTCTCCCAATCTGTTCTATTGTTGTTAACAAATTTTCACTTCTGTGCTCTGGAGTACAGTGTAACTCTAGGTTACTTGATCTTATTTCTCTGTCTAGGTTATTAATTGTATTACCTTGGGAGTTCAGCGCCTGTCGAAGATCGTTATTGTCTTTTTTAAGGATTATTATTTCTCTTTTAGCTTCCTCTAGTTCCTGTTTAATAGCATCAAAATGGCTCGAGAATGGCTCAAAGAAAGTCAAGAGATTGTTTAATATCTTGCAAACCACTTAACTGCTTGCGTATGTTCTTTAATTCTACACTAATTGTTTGAGATATCGCCTCTTTTACTTCACTCCTTACCGCTGCTAGCAAGTCGTTGTTGTTATCAGGTTTGTCCTTGTGTATGATTGTGCCGGGCGGAGATGGCACTACGTTTGTGTTGTTTCGATTGTTAAGACAATTTGGACACGTCCACTGTCCTCGCGTTACTATAGGCTTATTACCAATCGATGCAATACACTCTAAATGATATTGAGCCTGACATTTAACACATTTAAGTCTCTTCTGAGTAACTAGAACACTTGCATTGCAGGCACAACAATCATTTTTTATCTTTAAAAGTTATGTTTAGTAAAAATAACAAAAAAAAAAAAAACAAATATTAAGGTTAAAAAAAAAGAAAAAATAAATATATAAAATAAATAATAAAGATATTCAATCTAATAAAATAGATATAACAATTCTTATTGAATTAAAAGAAATAATTTCTCACTCTAAAAAAAAATTACTAAATTTTCTATAGTAAAATATATCATAAAAAAAAATTTAATAATATAAAAAAAAAAAAAAAATCTAACAAAACATAAAGAACATTTTTTAATGACTTAAAATGATTTCATCATATTTTTGGTTCCACAAACCAATATTTTTATTAAATTATTTAAGTAAAATCAAATTATTCCATAATCAATCTATAAAATTAAAATATTTAAAGGTAATCAATGTAAAAATAATATTAAATATTCCCGTGAAGTTCCTCTATAAAATCTATAAATTCTTATATTATATTTACCATGCTGAGTATAAGAATATAAATATAAGCTATACCCGGCTCTAAAAAAAGAAATTAATATCAATATAACTATTCTCAACCAAGATCATCTCACTAAGCTTTTAATTAAACTAATTTCACCTATTAAATTTAAAGAAGGGGGGGCTTAGCAGCCCAGCCCCCATTAGAAGATATTAATAAAAATCATCATAATCTTATTGAAGGCATGAAATTCATTATCCCCTTATTAATAAATATTCTTCGACTATTTAATCGTTCATAATTTATATTGGATAAACAAAATATCCCAGATGAACATAACCCGTGTCCAATTATTAAAATATAAGACCCTATATAACCTCAATAATTTATTGTTATTAAACCCCCAATAACTAATCTTATATGAGCAACAAAAGAATAAGCAATTAAAGATTTTATGTCAATTTGACAAAAACATTTTAAACTGATATAAAATCCTCCAATTAATCTTACGACAACTCAAATATAACCATAATTAAAATTTATAACCATAATTAAAATTTATTTTTTGTAAAATCACTGTAACCCGTAAAAGTCCATAACTCCCTAATTTTAATATAATAGCAGCTAAAATTATCGACCCCGAAATTGGAGCCTCAACATGCGTTTTTGGTAATCATAAATGAACAAAATACATAGGCATTTTAATTAAAAAAGCAAAAATTAAACTTAAATATAATAAAATTAAATTATAATCATAAAATTTTATTATATAAATTATTATAAAATTTATTTCTTTATAAATATAAAAAAAATTCTATTAATAAAGGTAAAGAAGCAAATAAAGTATAAAATAATAGATGCTTGAATTCGAATCGCAAGCGATCCTGCGACGTCTTATATAGATGGAGAGGGTTTCCGCTGGGTTTTAGTGGGTAGGACTGGACTTACCGGTGAGTCCCACAGTACATCTGCATAATCGCATTTCCCAGCGTAATAAAAAAAAAAAAAAAAAAAAAAAAGAGTTGGGGTTTATACACTGTTAATTGCTGGTTGGTCTTCAAATAGAAATTATTCATTATTAGGAGGGTTACGAGCAGTAGCTCAAACAATTTCTTATGAAGTTAGATTATCTTTAATTTTTATATCAAGAATTGTTTTGGTGATAGATTTTAATTTAATTTAATTTATAGAATATCAATTTTTAATTTGATGTATATTTATAATAATACCTTTAATAATGTGTTTTTTTTCTTCTTTATTAGCTGAGATAAATCGAACTCCTTTTGATTTTGCAGAAGGGGAGAGAGAATTAGTTTCAGGGTTTGATATTGAATATAGAAAAGGGGGATTTTATTTAATTTTTTTAGCTGAATATTCTAGAATTTTATTTATAAGAATATTATTTGTACTTATTTATATAGGGGGGTGTGAGTTAAATTTAATATTTTATTTAAAATTAGTATTTATGTCTTTTTTTTTATTTGGGTTCGAGGAACTTTACCTCGTTATCGATATGATAAATAAATATATTTATGTTGAAAAAGATATTTGCCTGTTTCTTTAAATTATTTATTATTTTTTTTAGGTGTAAAAATAATATTAACTTAATAAAATAAATTTAGTATAAATTAATAGAATAATTATTCTCTCTTAAGTTTTCAAAACAAATGCTTATTACAAGCTCATTAATTAATTAAAAATTCATTTATCTCAAAATTTATTTAGAATTGGGTTAATAATAAAATAAGAAAAATAAATTAAAGTTAAGATTTGCCCTGTAATAATATAAGGTATTTCAACAGGTCGGGCTCCAATTCATGTTAGTAAAATGATAGTTATAATTAAAAATCAAAATAAAATTTGATTTAAAGGATAAAATTGAATTCCTTGAATTTTTTTATTAAATGTATATGGTAAAATAATTAAAATTAAAATAGATATAACTAATGCAATTACACCTCCTAATTTAATAGGAATAGATCGTAAAATTGCATATGCACATAAAAAATATCATTCAGGTTGAATATGAATTGGGGTGACTAAAGGATTAGCAGGGATAAAATTATCAGGGTCTCCTAATAAATAAGGATTTATTAAAGTAAGTATTACTACTAAAAAAATTAGAATAATAAATCCAATTAAATCTTTAAAAGTAAAAAATGGATGGAATGGAATTTTATCTAAGTTACTATTAATTCCTAAGGGATTATTAGAACCTGTTTCGTGTAAAAATAATAAATGAATTATAGTTAATATTAGAATAATAAATGGAAATAAAAAATGGAAAGTATAAAATCGGGTTAAAGTTGCGTTATCAACAGCAAATCCCACTCAAATTCAATTTACTAATATAGTTCCCAAATATGGGATAGAAGATAGTAAATTAGTAATTACTGTTGCTCCTCAAAAAGATATTTGTCCTCAAGGTAAAACATATCCTATAAATGCTGTTGCTATTAGTAAAAATAAAATAATTACTCCAACTATTCAAGTTAGTTTTAAATTAAAAGATTCATACTAAATTCCTCGGCCAATATGTAAATAAATACAAATAAAAAAAGGATGCTCCATTAGCATGTAATGTTCGGATTAGTCACCCATAATTTACATTTCGGCAAATATAATTTACTCTAAAAAATGCAATGTCAATATTAGCTGAATAATATATAGTTAAAAATAATCCTGTAATGATTTGAATTATTAAACATAAGGCTAATAATGATCCAAAATTTCATCATGAGGAAATATTTGATGGGGAAGGTAAATCAATTAATGATCCATTAATGATTTTTAAAATTGGGTGAGTTTTACGTATAGGCTTAAAAAAATTTATCATTAGTTAAATAAATATTTTATATAATTGAACGTAAAGGTCCAAAAAAAATATTTGTAATTTTTACTACTGCGACAAGAGTAATAAATAAGTAAATAATTAATATAAGTATTAATAAATAAGTTTGTTCATTGTATAATTTTGATAAATAAAATTATATTCATTATTAGAAAACATAAATAAATTTAAAAAATTTAATATTTCTTCATTAATATATGTATTTATTCAAGTTAAATTATTTTTAAAATAAATTGAAAATAAAATTTAATAAATTAAACTTAATATAATAAATATTTTGGATGCAATTCTTGAAACATATATATATATATATATATATATATATATTATATAGCCCCGATATGATCTATAATATATCTATTATGGGTATCATATATATAAATATATAATAATTATCTGTATATATATATATTATAGATATGAATATATCAATCTATATATTGTTAAGTTATAATTCTATATTCATAAGGGTGTCTGGCCAATAGCCTGGTCCGATCATTGTACTCTACGGGCAACGG
>JAXRJS010000163.1:0-30000 GCA_037127375.1 Dione juno | reverse complement strand
AAATGATCATAATATTTGAAAGAATTTTAATATAGTTTAGTAGAATTTGAGAATATCGATAGCCTAATATGTACTTTTGTTAATTACATTAATATTAACGTCATCTTTGGAGAGAGAGATAGTTACAAAATATTAAATAAATAAGTGTGCCTCATACAATTTATTTTGTGAAAGAAAATAATAATTAAAATAAAATTGTATTTGTTTATTTTATAGAGTTAATAAAACATTAACAAACCGGTTATGTCTTCGTTTTAATTTTTAATATAATCTATATTGATATAAGAAGTTGTAGTTATTAATTAATGTTAATAAATTGTATATAAATATGTGCAACAAATATATTGTTTTGGAGGATTGCAAGCTTCGCACTGTACTGACGTATTCATTACGCTCATACGGCCGAACCTTTCTCTTGTCCTTGGAAATTTTAAAATATTTAATTCGTAAATATTCTATAGTTTTCGCCGGCGTTCTGTTGCCGTGTCGCTTTTGTGACGTCGTGGTGACGTCACCTAAAGTCGATTCTCGGTCTTCTGTTGACCGTATGGTTGTCGTGTGCGGGCTTTCAGCAAATAAGTTGCCGTCTCAGAATGAGCGGCCGAAAGAATGCGCAGCGGATCGCTCCCGTTCGCGCACCAGACCTCCTTCGGACGTAGGGGCCAGTGGTCGGGACCAACCCCACCCCCTCGCGCCTTTCACCTCTCCGGAGCAGGAACTTCTGCGGGCACCGCTTCTGCGCGGAGCATGCCCCTTATCGGTCCCTTGCCGACCGCAACCGACTCCGGCCTTGTGTCAGTCTCCAGTGGCATCACTGAGTTGGGTCGTTCTATGGCCAGGCCCGCTTTTGGGGCGAACTCCCGGACACTAGAGGCGCGCGACTTGAAAGCGCGCTCCACTGGTGTTTCCGGCCCCCAACTGGCGGTCTCAGTGCCCCCCGCGGGTGTTGTTACCACCTCCCCGCGTGGAACAGACCCAACTATAACGCCGCAGCGGGCTTCCAGGCCCGCAGCTAGAGAGGTACAACTCTCTAAGAGGTCGCCATCTGCGCCGTCTCGGTATGAGGCGGAGTTGTCGCCCAGAACGCAGCTGCATAGGGACTGATCCTTGTGTCCCATTTGCGGCAGCGTGGGGCTATCTCCAAGTCGTTGCTGGAACATATTTGCATGTTCCTCAACGATAAAGAGAGAGAGCTCGCGAGCGCCGACACCGCAATATTGGGATGGAGGAGGCGCCGACATCAGCCCTCACCCCTGTCAGAAGACCCAGGCCCGCTGATGAGGCCCCCGAATCCGATCCAAAAAGGCTTTGCGCGCAACCGCGCCCCGCCGCCCCGGAGCCTCTAGGGACCCACGCCTTCAGGCACAGAATTCAGCGCCTAAAACTGTCGCACCCCAATACCGCTACCACCATCAGCACCATGGGTGCCGCTACTGATAGCTCGGTCACCTTTGCCGATGCGCTCCGGGCAGGAAGCCCGAGCCAGGCGGCGCAGGCGGCACCGGCTCCAGCAGCTGCACCCGCCCCAAAACCGAGGCCTCGCTACCCACCTCTCGTTGTGGAGACCCTGTCCAACTGGGCGACCCACTTCCGGGTGCTCAAAGAGAGGTTGGGACACGCACCCAACGCGCGCCCATTTGGTAAAGGTGTGCGCTTCTCTCCAGTGTCGGAGGGTGAATATCGAACTATCCAGCGGTACCTCGCCAACCTGGAGATGACGGAAAAGATTAGCTGGTTCTCCTACGCACTCCCCTCGGAAATGAGTCGCAAGGTGGCCATCAGGGGGCTTCCTGTGACGACCACTCCTGAGGAGATTACGGAGGCGCTGGGTATCAGGCCGAGTATGTCCGGCCGATCCGGGCGAGGAAAGGTCGGCCGGGCTGCATCTTCTTTGCGGTCCTGGTCAATACCCCGGACCTCGTGCCAGGCATCTACAGCATCAATGAGTTGCTGTACATGCCTGGCGTCAAAATAGAAGCCTGGCGCAGCCGGAAGGGCCCAGCGCAGTGTCACCGCTGCCAGGCCTTCCGGCACTCGAGCCATGGGTGCCACCGCAGATTGGCCTGCGTGAGATGCGGAGAAGAGCATCGCGCGCAGGACTGCCCCGCGCCCATTAGAGCAGCCCGCCACGTGCGCCAACTGTGGGGGGGCCCATCCAGCCAATTATTCTTCGTGCCCTCAAATAAAGAAGGAACTCAGGAATAAGAAGGCTGGTACACTGGCCCTCACAGCTGCCACTAAGCCTCTGGCATCGGTCGCCCCGGTCCCTACCAACAAGGTAGCCGCGGACGCACAGGCCTCTTCTTTGATGGCTCCGGCCAATCCGCCTTCTACGAGGGATGGCGGAGTCGGCCGTAGTGCCTCCAAGAAGAGGTCTAAGGGTAAGAGGAAGAAGGGGACGGCCTGTTCTTCTGTCCCAACCAGCCAACCCACCGCAGTCCGTGCAGCCCCTGATGCTGCACAATCCTCCCAGCGCCAGGCTGTCCCAGTTTCAGGCGAGGCCCGCGCTACTCTCGACGGGGCTATCGACGTCCTTAAGGAAGTCCTTATGGCCCTTAAGGAAAATCGGGACCCAGTTGAGGTCGTGCTTTCAGGCATGATGCGTTTGCTCACAAATGGCTGAGCTACGCATCATGTTTTGGAACGCCTGTTCTCTGAGAAACAAAGCCCACTTCCTCCGGCTCCTTCTCAGAGAACAAAACATAGATGTGGCTCTCATAAATGAGACCCATCTGAGAGCCTCAGAGCCCCTAGCCATCCCAGGCTACCACACCCTGCGCCTGGACGCTGAGGAAAACGCGTGGCGCGGCCTCCTCATCGCAGTCAGACGCAGCCTTCCTCACCTTCCTCTTCCTGACCTGGCTACGATGTCGTTCCAGTCCCTGGGGATCGAGGTAATGGTTGGCAGGCAACCTGTCAGGCTGTATGCCATCTACCGACCCCCCAACTCCACGCTAAGACTTAGCGAAATGAAGCTTGTCCTTGGTAGTACAACCCCCACCATTTCGGCAGGGGACTGGAACGCCAAACACCAAGCGTGGCGCTGCCACATTGCGTGCACCACTGGTAGGAAGCTGTTCGAGGACGCTGACAGGAATGGGTATGTAGTGGAAGGGCCTGACGAGCCCACCCACTACTCTCATAATAGCAACTTCCCCGGAACCACGATCGACCTGATCGTGCACAAAGGGGTCGATGCCAGCTCGGTGTCCCTCGAACAGCCGGAATCCCTACCTGATGCCTATGGGTCTGACCACCTCTCCGTCCTCTTCGCCGTACGGGGAACGCCAGCAATCGCAGTGCACCCCCCTTTACGTAGGGGACGAATCTGCTGGCCCCGCTTCGAGGCCCTCACTTCCCAGCTGACTCGGCCACGAGAGGAACCGCTTGATGATCCGCCTAGTGTCGATAGACTTGAGGCGTCGATCACAGCGACGATCCAGACTGCCCTCCGTGAGGCTACCGCCCCCGCCAGTCCGGTAAGACTTCCCCCAACTCCACGGCACATTGCTGACCTCATTGCGCGTAAGAGGAAGACGCGCAGTGAGTGGCAACAGACCCGCGAGCCCGCCACCAAGACGAAACTCAACGTCTTGGTGGAGCGTATTCGCGCAGCGCTCTCGGAGTCCAATGCCGAGAGTTGCGACGCGAGGATTCGTGACGCTACCGAGGACGAAGCGTCTCTCACGAAGCTGTGCCGGCAGCTTACCAAGAAGCCGCCCCCCATCCGATCTCTCTTCCAACCCAATGGCACGCTGTGCTACGACTCTCAAGGAAGGGCCGAAATCCTGGCAGACCACCTTGAGAGTCAATTCGCACCCAATCCCAGCTTGCTACCGGAGCACCACGCACAGCTGGAGCAAGCGGTCACCGCCTTCCTATCGGACCCCCCTAGCCCAAGTCCTCTTCCGCCCTTCTTCTCCCCGTCAAGCGTGAAGAAGGCGATCGCGCGGCTCAAGCCTAGGAAAGCTCCGGGGATAGATGGTGTGCCTAACCTGGCACTACAGCATCTCCCCATGCGGACCATATCATCACTCACCAGGCTTTTCAACGCCATCCTACGGCTGGGATATTTCCCCCGGGCATGGAAGGAAGGCCTGCTAGTGATGATTCCGAAGCCAGGGAAGGACCGAAGGCGCCCCGACGGCTACCGACCCATTACCCTGCTGAACGCCTTATCCAAGCTGTTCGAGAGACTACTGCTCCCTCTCTTGGAGGCGCACTTCCAACCGCGCCCCGAGCAGTTTGGATTTCGCAGTGGTCATTCGACCACTTTGCAACTAGCACGCGTCCTCCACTTCGCAGCGGCCGCCATGAACAGGAAGGAGAAGGCAGCAGCGATCTTCCTGGACGTGTCGAAGGCGTTCGACAGGGTGTGGCACCCCGGATTGCTCCACAAAGTGATCCGGGCGGGCACTCCCCATCACCTGGTGAGGGTTCTGGCCGAATTCCTCCGCGGCAGAACCTTCCGGGTTAGAGTGGACCACGCTCTATCCAGCAGCCATCCCATCGCAGCAGGGGTACCCCAGGGTAGTCCCATCTCTCCTACCCTGTATTCCATGTACACCAATGACATCGCAGTTCACGACAATGTCACACTGGCCCTCTATGCCGATGACATTGCGTTCCTGGCTAAGTCCCTGAACCTCACCCACGCGGCTCTCAAACTCCAGCGTGCCCTCGACCTGCTACCGGACTGGTTTGCGGAGTGGAGGCTCACGATTAACGTGGCCAAGACCCAAGCGATTACGTTTGGGCTCCACAAGCTGCCTCCTCCGCTTGTTCTCCAGGGTAAACAGGTCAAATGGTCCCGCCAAGTCACCTACCTGGGCGTCTCCATAGAAAGGAAACTTTCCATGTCGGCCCAGGTAGCTAAAGCCAGACACGCAGCGCGAGCTGCACTAACCCTGCTGCGTCCCTTATTCCGATCCCGCCTTCCCCTCCGCACCAGGCTGGGGTTGTACAAAACGTACGTCAGACCCCATCTGACGTACGCGTCCCCAGCTTGGTACTCCGTCACGAGACCTAGTCTTCGGAAGGTCCTTGAGACGGTGCAAAATGTGGCTCTCCGACGAGTCGTCCAGGCTCCTAGATACGTGAGGAACGCTACCATTCAGCGCGACCTCCGTATCGAAAGCCTAGAGAGTCACATCACCCAGCTAGCTGCCCGCGTCTACCACGGAGCCGACGCCTCGTATCCCCCTCACATCCGAGACATCGCTCCGTGGCACTCCCGTCCGCCGCACGCCCGAAGACTACCTGGAGACATCCTTCCCCCTCCTTCTGATTCCTGAGCTGCTACCAAGGTCGCTGGTCGCCTAGGCTGAGCCTCCCCGGTATCACCGAGGGTCTCATTCAGCCGGGCTGACCGCCCGGGTAGCGCATAGCTCACTCCTTTCGTCCAGTCCTTCTAAATCCTGTCCCTCTTTAGGACATTTTACCTCGGGCTAAACGCCCAACCCAAGGACCCGCCCATATTCATGGGCGGCGGAAGAGCCTAACGGCAAGAGGGCACTGCCCTGAAGCCGTTTTCCTCTCCCCCCCTCGGGGGTCGAGAGAGAGAATACATCGAGATTGTTTTGGAACAGACGCAAGCTAACGCCATCTATTGACAAAACTATTTTTTTCCAGTAGAATTTGATCCAGTTTTTTTTCCAGTAGTTTTTAATCCAGTAGAATTTGATTTTAATTTTTGAAAAAATTATGAACGATTTTTCTGATTTTATAAAATATTTACTTGGTATAATTTTTCTTGTTGTACAATTAAAAAAAGATAAATTATTAAATTACTGTCCATTTGAAATTAAAAATGAAAATAAAAAAAAACCAAATCTTTTCTCATAAAAAAATAAAAAAATATTGTAGATAAAGCATAAAAAGTCAAAGACAAACAAAATTAACACATAAAAAAGAATTAGAAAATTTAATAACTGATTTATCTTTAAAATCAGAATTAATTTTAAATAACAAATCTTTAGTAGAAGATACTTTAGATATTCACAATTCAGTTATAAAAATAAATTAAGATGGGAAGATTTTAAAAAAATTCATGAAGATGAAAAACATAAAGGAAATGAAGTAGCGAGAAGTGTAATAAAATCCCATTTTAAGAAAAAAGCAGTTTTATTAATTTAGAAGATAATATTTTAGAATTAGATTTTAATAACTCCACGACTCAATAATTTCAAAATTTTCTTGAAAAAAAGAAAAAAATGACAAGAAAACATTGAAAAAGCTAAAAAAGCTGAGAAACAGTAAAAATTAAAACGTTAAGTTTTTATCATTTATGCTTTGGTCATAAAGATTTAAAGCTTTGGTCAGTGTCTGGTGCGTCTTTAGTTCTAAAATTAATTTTTTTTGTGCACAAAAAGTTATAGCAATTATTTAATTAAATTATTAAATAATTATATTAATTAATGATTACTCTATGGTGATTACTCTATGATGTTAGCGGACCTAGCGGTGAACGTATGCGAAATAGACAATGAGATTGTATCACTATTATCATCCAGGAATACCATCTCATCTGTATGACCCTGATCCGCTGTCTCGGCTAACTCCTCATAGTCGTTAATTTACATGTTAGCTTCTACTTACTCACTGGCAACCTGGCACCAAACGCAAATTTTGTAAGCATGAGCGTCTACCTACAGCTTATATCTTTCCAGGATTGGTGATACTTTACCTGAACCTACTGCATAACTTAAATAATATATTTCATATTTCACTAATTTACAATTACGAATATATAAAAATCCTGATTCCTGTAAAATTTTTAAAAGGGCTACCCTACCCTCACCTTCTAAATCAGTATTAATATTATTAAGATTATGTTATTATACTTTCTCAACTAAATCAAGCTCATGGCGTAGCGAGAATAAATTATTTTCATTGGTAATTATCACAGTAACGTTTGTTTGTTCTAAAAAATCCCATGTCTGTGAACTTAGCAGATCATTGTCCAGCAGATCAAAAATAAAAAGGAGTTCTCTTCGCATGCAGCATAGTTCTATAGTTCCTGATAGATTTTAAAAATAGTTCTGGCGTTTTTACCTATAAAAAAGTCATTTGAAAAAATGATCTGCTAACTTCCCGTAGCAGATCATTTTCTTGGAAACAAAATTCTGGACAAGTTTTATAAACATATGGGTGACTTCTATAGTTCCTGATCGTTTTCAAGAATAGTTCTCTCAAATTAAATTAAAAAATAATTTTTGAAAAATATTATATATGCAATCTTTTTAATACAAAAAATATTTATAAAAAAATTTGATATCACACTCAGCGGAAAAAGCTTCAAAATTTCTGCAAGAATATAAAAATACCTTTAATAAAAAACTAGCTTTGGGACCAGAACTCTCATAAATATATCAGCAGAGCATACTTGAAGTAGAAATTTGTTTAAAAACCTCAATAAAAATCGTTCATTTGAAAAAAAATCATAAAACATCTCACTTGTTCCAAGGAAGCTGGAACTCCTCGATTTCTCAAAGAATATAAAATAGTATTTAATTAAAATCCTGCTGTAGAACCAGAACTCTCATAAAAATATCAGCAGAGCATACTTGAATTAGAAATTTGTTGAAAAACCTCAATAAAAATCGTTCATTTGAAAAAAATCATAAAAAATCTCACATGTTCCAAGGAGGCTGGAACTCCTCGATTTCTCAAAGAATATTAAAAGATCTTCAATTAAAATCCTGCTGTAGAACCAGAACTCTCATAAAAATATCAGCAGAGCATACTTGAATTAGAAATTTGTTGAAAAACCTCAATAAAAATCGTTCATTTGAAAAAAAATCATAAAACATCTCACATGTTCCAAGGAAGCTAGAACTCCTCGATTTTTTAAACAATATAAAAAGATCTTTAATTTAAATCCTGCTGTAGAACCAGAACTCTGAAAAAAATATCAGCAGAGCATACTTGAATTAGAAATTTGTTTAAAAATCTCAATAAAAATCGTTCATTTGAAAAAAAAAAAATCATAAAACATCTCACATATTCCTCAGAGGCTGGAACTCCTCGATTTCTCAAAGAATTTAAAATATTATTTAATTAAAATCCTGCTGTAGAACCAGAACTCTCATAAAAATATCAGCAGAGCATACTTGAATTAGAAATTTGTTGAAAAACCTCAATAAAAATCGTTCATTTGAAAAAAAATCATAAAAAATCTCACATGTTCCAAGGAGGCTGGAACTCCTCGATTTCTCAAAGAATACTAAAAGATCTTCAATTAAAATCCTGCTGTAGAACCAGAACTCTCATAAAAATATCAGCAGAGCATACTTGAATTAGAAATTTGTTTAAAAACCTCAATAAAAATCGTTCATTTGAAAAAAAAATCATAAAACATCTCACTTGTTCCAAGGAAGCTGGAACTCCTCGATTTCTCAAAGAATATAAAATAGTATTTAATTAAATCCTGCTGTAGAACCAGAACTCTCATAAAAATATCAGCAGAGCATACTTGAATTAGAAATTTGTTGAAAAACCTCAATAAAAATCGTTCATTTGAAAAAAAATCATAAAACATCTCACATGTTCTCAGGAGGCTAGAACTCCTCGATTTCTCAAATAATATAAAAGATCTTCAATTAAAATCCTGCTGTAGAACCAGAACTCTCATAAAAATATCAGCAGAGCATACTTGAATTAAAAATTTGTTGAAAAACCTCAATAAAAATCGTTCATTTGAAAAAAAATCATAAAAATCTCACATGTTCCAAGGAGGCTGGAACTCCTCGATTTCTCAAAGAATATTCAAAGATCTTTAATTAAAATCCTGCTGTAGAACCAGAACTCTCATGAAAATATCAGCAGAGCATACTTGAATTAGAAATTTGATGAAAAACCTCAATAAAAATCGTTCATTTGAAAAAAAAATCATAAAATATCTCACATGTTCTCAGGAGGCTGGAACTCCTCGATTTTTTAAACAATATAAAAAGATCTTCAATTAAAATCCTGCTGTAGAACCAGAACTCTCATAAAAATATCAGCAGAGCATACTTGAATTAGAAATTTGTTGAAAAACCTCAATAAAAATCGTTCATTTGAAAAAAAAATCATAAAACATCTCACATGTTCCAAGGAAGCTGGAACTCCTCGATTTCTCAAAGAATATAAATAGTATTTAATTAAAATCCTGCTGTAGAACCAGAACTCTCATAAAAATATCAGCAGAGCATACTTGAATTAGAAATTTGTTGAAAAACCTCAATAAAAATCGTTCATTTGAAAAAAAATCATAAAACATCTCACATGTTCCAAGGAGGCTGGAACTCCTCGATTTCTCAAAGAATATAAAATAGTATTTAATTAAAATCTCGCTGTAGAACCAGAACTCTCATAAAAATATCAGCAGAGCATACTTGAATTAGAAATTTGTTGAAAAACCTCAATAAAAATCGTTCATTTGAAAAAAAATCATAAAAAATCTCACATGTTCCAAGGAGGCTGGAACTCCTCGATTTCTCAAAGAATACTAAAAGATCTTCAATTAAAATCCTGCTGTAGAACCAGAACTCTCATAAAATATCAGCAGAGCATACTTGAATTAGAAATTTGTTTAAAAACCTCAATAAAAATCGTTCATTTGAAAAAAAAAATCATAAAACATCTCACTTGTTCCAAGGAAGCTGGAACTCCTCGATTTCTCAAAGAATATAAAATAGTATTTAATTAAAATCCTGCTGTAGAACCAGAACTCTCATAAAAATATCAGCAGAGCATACTTGAATTAGAAATTTGTTGAAAAACCTCAATAAAAATCGTTCATTTGAAAAAAAATCATAAAACATCTCACATGTTCCAAGGAAGCTGGAACTCCTCGATTTTTCAAAGAATATAAAATAGTATTTAATTAAAATCCTGCTGTAGAACCAGAACTCTCATAAAAATATCAGCAGAGCATACTTGAATTAGAAATTTGTTGAAAAACCTCAATAAAAATCGTTCATTTGAAAAAAAATCATAAAACATCTCACATGTTCCAAGGAGGCTGGAACTCCTCGATTTCTCAAAGAATATTAAAAGATCTTTAATTAAAATCCTGCTGTAGAACCAGAACTCTCATAAAAATATCAGCAGAGCATACTTGAATTAGAAATTTGTTGAAAAACCTCAATAAAAATCGTTCATTTGAAAAAAAATCATAAAACATCTCACATCTTCCAAGGAGGCTGGAACTCCTCGATTTCTCAAAGAATATAAAAGATCTTCAATTAAAATCCTGCTGTAGAACCAGAACTCTCATAAAATATCAGCAGAGCATACTTGAATTAGAAATTTGTTGAAAAACCTCAATAAAAATCGTTCATTTGAAAAAAAATCATAAAACATCTCACATGTTCTCAGGAGGCTAGAACTCCTCGATTTCTCAAATAATATAAAAAGATCTTCAATTAAAATCCTGCTGTAGAACCAGAACTCTCATAAAAATATCAGCAGAGCATACTTGAATTAGAAATTTGTTGAAAAACCTCAATAAAAATCGTTCATTTGAAAAAAAAATCATAAAAAATCTCACATGTTCCAAGGAGGCTGGAACTCCTCGATTTCTCAAAGAATATTCAAAGATCTTTAATTAAAATCCTGCTGTAGAACCAGAACTCTCATGAAAATATCAGCAGAGCATACTTGAATTAGAAATTTGATTGAAAAACCTCAATAAAAATCGTTCATTTGAAAAAAAATCATAAAAATCTCACATGTTCTCAGGAGGCTAGAACTCCTCGATTTTTTAAACAATATAAAAAGATCTTCAATTAAAATCCTGCTGTAGAACCAGAACTCTCATAAAAATATCAGCAGAGCATACTTGAATTAGAAGTTTCTTGAAAAACCTCAATAAAAATCGTTCATTTGAAAAAAAATCATAAAACATCTCACATGTTCCAAGGAGGCTGGAACTCCTCGATTTCTCAAAGAATATAAAAGATATTTAATTAAAATCCTGCTGTAGAACCAGAACTCTCATAAAAATATCAGCAGAGCATACTTGAATTAGAAATTTGTTGAAAAACCTCAATAAAAATCGTTCATTTGAAAAAAAAATCATAAAATATCTCACATGTTCTCAGGAGGCTGGAACTCCTCGATTTTTTAAACAATATAAAAAGATCTTCAATTAAAATCCTGCTGTAGAACCAGAACTCTCAAAAAATATCAGCAGAGCATACTTGAATTAGAAATTTGTTGAAAAACCTCAATAAAAATCGTTCATTTGAAAAAAAATCATAAAAAATCTCACATGTTCCAAGGAGGCTGGAACTCCTCGATTTCTCAAAGAATATAAAATAGTATTTAATTAAAATCCTGCTGTAGAACCAGAACTCTCATAAAAATATCAGCAGAGCATACTTGAATTAGAAATTTGTTGAAAAACCTCAATAAAAATCGTTCATTTGAAAAAAAATCATAAAAAATCTCACATGTTCCAAGGAGGCTGGAACTCCTCGATTTCTCAAAGAATATTAAAAGATCTTTAATTAAAATCCTGCTGTAGAACCAGAACTCTCATAAAAATATCAGCAGAGCATACTTGAATTAGAAATTTGTTGAAAAATCTCAATAAAAATCGTTCATTTGAAAAAAAATCATAAAACATCTCACATGTTCCAAGGAAGCTGGAACTCCTCGATTTCTCAAAGAATATAAAATAGTATTTAATTAAAATCCTGCTGTAGAACCAGAACTCTCATAAAAATATCAGCAGAGCATACTTGAATTAGAAATTTGTTGAAAAACCTCAATAAAAATCGTTCATTTGAAAAAAAAAATCATAAAACATCTCACATGTTCCAAGGAAGCTGGAACTCCTCGATTTCTCAAAGAATATAAAATAGTATTTAATTAAAATCCTGCTGTAGAACCAGAACTCTCATAAAAATATCAGCAGAGCATACTTGAATTAGAAATTTGTTGAAAAACCTCAATAAAAATCGTTCATTTGAAAAAAAATCATAAAACATCTCACATGTTCCAAGGAGGCTGGAACTCCTCAATTTCTCAAAGAATATTAAAAGATCTTTAATTAAAATCCTGCTGTAGAACCAGAACTCTCATGAAAATATCAGCAGAGCATACTTGAATTAGAAATTTGATGAAAAACCTCAATAAAAATCGTTCATTTGAAAAAAAATCATAAAATATCTCACATGTTCTCAGGAGGCTAGAACTCCTCGATTTTTTAAACAATATAAAAAGATCTTCAATTAAAATCCTGCTGTAGAACCAGAACTCTCATAAAAATATCAGCAGAGCATACTTGAATTAGAAATTTGTTGAAAAACCTCAATAAAAATCGTTCATTTGAAAAAAAATCATAAAACATCTCACATGTTCCAAGGAAGCTGGAACTCCTCGATTTCTCAAAGAATATAAAATAGTATTTAATTAAAATCCTGCTGTAGAACCAGAACTCTCATAAAAATATCAGCAGAGCATACTTGAAATAGAAATTTGTTGAAAAACTTCAATAAAATCGTTCATTTGAAAAAAAAATCATAAAATATCTCACATGTTCTCAAGAAGCTTGAACTCCTCGATTTCTCAAAGAATATAAAAAGATCTTCAATTAAAATCCTGCTGTAGAACCAGAACTCTCATAAAAATATCAGCAGAGCATACTTGAATTAGAAATTTGTTGAAAAACCTCAATAAAAATCGTTCATTTGAAAAAAAATCATAAAACATCTCACATGTTCCAAGGAAGCTGGAACTCCTCGATTTCTCAAAGAATATTCAAAGATCTTTAATTAAAATCCTGCTGTAGAACCAGAACTCTCATAAAAATATCAGCAGAGCATACTTGAATTAGAAGTTTGTTGAAAAACCTCAATAAAAATCGTTCATTTGAAAAAAAAATCATAAAACATCTCACATGTTCCAAGGAGGCTGGAACTCCTCGATTTCTCAAAGAATATAAAATAGTATTTAATTAAAATCCTGCTGTAGAACCAGAACTCTCATAAAAATATCAGCAGAGCATACTTGAATTAGAAATTTGTTGAAAAACCTCAATAAAAATCGTTCATTTGAAAAAAAATCATAAAACATCTCACATGTTCCAAGGAGGCTGGAACTCCTCGATTTCTCAAAGAATATTAAAAGATCTTCAATTAAAATCCTGCTGTAGAACCAGAACTCTCATAAAAATATCAGCAGAGCATACTTGAATTAGAAATTTGATGAAAAACCTCAATAAAAATCGTTCATTTGAAAAAAATCATAAAACATCTCACATGTTCTCAGGAGGCTAGAACTCCTCGATTTCTCAAATAATATAAAAAGATCTTCAATTAAAATCCTGCTGTAGAACCAGAACTCTCATAAAAATATCAGCAGAGCATACTTGAATTAGAAATTTGTTGAAAAACCTCAATAAAAATCGTTCATTTGAAAAAAAATCATAAAAAATCTCACATGTTCCAAGGAGGCTGGAACTCCTCGATTTCTCAAAGAATATAAAATAGTATTTAATTAAAATCCTGCTGTAGAACCAGAACTCTCAAAAAATATCATCAGAGCATACTTGAATTAGAAATTTGTTGAAAAACCTCAATAAAAATCGTTCATTTGAAAAAAAATCATAAAAAATCTCACATGTTCCAAGGAGGCTGGAACTCCTCGATTTCTCAAAGAATATTAAAAGATCTTCAATTAAAATCCTGCTGTAGAACCAGAACTCTCATAAAAATATCAGCAGAGCATACTTGAATAAGAAATTTGATGAAAAACCTCAATAAAAATCGTTCATTTGAAAAAAAAATGATAAAATATCTCACATGTTCTCAGGAGGCTGGAACTCCTCGATTTTTAAACAATATAAAAAGATCTTCAATTAAAATCCTGCTGCAGAACCAGAACTCTCATAAAAATATCAGCAGAGCATACTTGAATTAGAAATTTGTTGAAAAACCTCAATAAAAATCGTTCATTTGAAAAAAATCATAAAATAGCTCACATGTTCCCAGGAGGCTGGAACTCCTCGATTTTTTAAACAATATTAAAAGATCTTCAATTAAAATCCTGCTGTAGAACCAGAACTCTCATAAAAATATCAGCAGAGCATACTTGAATTAGAAATTTGTTTAAAAACCTCAATAAAAATCGTTCATTTGAAAAAAAAAATCATAAAACATCTCACTTGTTCCAAGGAAGCTGGAACTCCTCGATTTCTCAAAGAATATAAAATAGTATTTAATTAAAATCCTGCTGTAGAACCAGAACTCTCATAAAAATATCAGCAGAGCATACTTGAATTAGAAATTTGTTGAAAAATCTCAATAAAAATCGTTCATTTGAAAAAAAATCATAAAACATCTCACATGTTCCAAGGAAGCTGAAACTCCTCGATTTCTTAAAGAATATAAAATGATATTTAATTCAAATCCTGCTGTATAACCAGAACTCTCAGAAAAATATCAGCAGAGCATACTTTAATTAGAAATTTGTGAAAAACCTCAATAAAAATCGTTCATTTCATAAAAGTTATTTATATATTTTATATAATCCATCGAAGCTTAAATTCCTTTTTTTTATATCTTATAAAAGAATTTGATTGAGTCTCTGTCATTAATATTGCTATATTTTTTATTTCTTAGTTTGTGTTTAAGTTTATTCATATTAATTGGTATAAATTTGAAATTTGTTGAAATTTTTGGTTCCAAATAATTTCTATGTATAAAATACTGTGATTTATGTTGCGTAGTATTTTAATGGTGGTATATCGTTGACATTGTTAAAATACTTCAGTACATTATTTTAATCTTTCGTGTGAGCTTTGGCTAGCGTTTTCAATAAATACATTATAAAATATTGTTTTTAGAACACCATGCTATAAAACTTTAATATTAACGTGTTCATTTTAATTAATATACATATTATAGACGTATTTTACATAAACGTATACGTTTTATATACCTTCTTCTTGAATCACTTTATCTTGTAGTGAAAATCACAATAAAATCCGATGTATAGTTTAAAAGTTATATGCGTAAACATCTGGAAGCGGCTTAATTTTAAACGATGTAATGAATTGTAGGTATGTATCTTCTTACTGATAATATGATGCCGCTAGCTTATCTTATCGTTATTCAACACTTTGAATTGAGATTTTAGCACTTTCTTAAATTGATTGCTTGTTGAAAAATACCAAGCCAAAGTTGTTTATATTACTATTATATTACGTATTCATTTGCTTCATACTATTTAATAAAAAAAATACTGAGGGGATCGATCACGATACTCAGCGAGAAATACACGCGCTTTTTTTCACAATTTTTCTTTATTTTGACAACGTCCTTGTCCTATTGCTTGTTTGTTTTCACTGCGTACTTTGGAAATATAAGGTACCCCAGGTACCGTTTATTTTAGTAAGTGAGAAAGAAGTCCCACTTGATATTTTTTAATGCTCTGCAGCTCTGCTGCTTTCTAACCATCAATTCGGTGTAAATTATAAGAACTTTTACATTAAGAGTTTTAACAATACATTCATAACACTAATAATTCCGTAATGTTGAGTAAAGGAAAAGTAAAGGGCAATATAAAAATATGACGATGTACGATAAAATTGCCTTACGGCAAATTTTGTCAGATTTAAATTGCCGCACCGTTGATGATAACGGTCGTGTCTTTGCACCATCTCATCCGGTGTATAAACAAATATCAAATATGATGGCAGACAGAGGATCTACGATTACACCCAAGCACGTTTATACCATTATTAATAATAATCGCGGTGGGCTTAAAGATCTTGTTATGGAAATGTTCGATATCCGAGAGCGAGAAATAAGTTTCTCGGTAAAAGATGGCAACTACAGCGACGAAAAGTTTGCAGATAAGACCAGCGATACGCTAACAAGTTTAACCTCAGTTAAAGCAAATTTAGTTATTTCGCAGGAGAAATGGCAGAGTATGAAGCCACGAGAAAATATATATGGTAATCGTATATATTGGAAATTGCGTCAAGGATGGACCGACATAATAGCTGAAGCTATATGGGTGCAGCATCATTTAGAATGTGTTTTTGTATTTAAAAATCACAATGTATACAGGCGACTGACTTCTAAATATTTCTTGACAATAGAAGGATCCTGCAGCGAATGTCACGCAAAATGCCTAATCATATTATTTAAAGAGCCACCGAAGGGAGTTGATGTCATTCTTCAATGTAATGTTGATGGCATTAGGCCAGAATCACATTCAGGGCAAAAAAAAAGACAATTAAGGGGCGCTCGTCGCCTAGAAGTAGCAGATTATTTGATAAATGGGGGTAAAGACGCAGTTACTTGGCGACGAAAAGAAGCTGGGCGTATAAAGCAATTTGGAAGTAACAATCCGCCGATTTTACCGAGTAATGAAGTCGTTCGAAAGGCCAAGGAACAACGATTGTTGAGCAAATATGGATTGCAATTTGGAAATCCTGCATTAAATTTACTCAATAGTGCCGAACATGGTAAGTTCGTTGGTTCTATACAATCTATTGGTTTATACAGATTCAATTGTATCTATTGGCTACCTGAACAATTACAAATTTATATCTCCCGTTGTCGAAATGATCGTAATGCAACTTTAGCAATCGATGCTACGGGTGGTATTGTAAAACGCGCTAAGGCACAGAAGCCACATATTTTTTTATACCAATGTGTGCTCGTAACAAAAGACGGTAGCGTGCCAACTTTTCAAATGATATCAGCCGATCAAAGATCCATTATTGTTGCAGATTTTTTTAGCCACATTCTTGCTGCAAATGCTCCTATTCCACCGATTGTTGTGACTGATTTCGGATGGTCTCTGTTAATTGCTGTAGCACGAATATTCGGTCAGTGTGCAAGTTTCAACGATTACTTGCAAAAGTGTTATGATGCAATTACTAACAAGTCGACCTTGCTGCCATCAACATATATGAGATTAGACATATGTCATCTTTCTGCAATGATTACACGATGGCCTAGTTTAAAAGGAAACGATAGGTCTTTGGTGCGGCGTTTTAATAAACGGTGCATAGGGAAAGCGTGTCAAATCTTGAATCTAGAAGACTTATCGTACTTCCTTGAATCGGTACTGACTGTTGCGCTAAGCAAATATATTGGTTCTGGACCTAATAATCAGCTCTTACCATCGGTTGAACGATTAATTTTCTTAAATAACCAGATCAAAGGTATTGAAATGGATGACTACAATGATAATCACGATGATGAACCTGCAGATAAACCTAATGAAAAATCTGGTGGCAATATCGACGAGGAGTTTCCTATAAATCCTGAACAAGAAACGGTTGAACAAGAAATAAATAAACAGGGCTGGAAGTTTTGGTGCGAGAATTTATATGATGCTGCAGCCAAAATAGCTGAACAATCTTCGGAAGGAGATACGATTAACGCATGCTATAACATCGATTTTGCAAAAAGGTTGAAAAGGTACCTCCTTCCCTATGTACCTTTGTGGACTGCAATTATGGTCCCTATTTTCGGAAGGGGTTCCGTAACTGCCACATCCGCCGCAGTTGAATCAGAGTTTGCTGATTTGAAACATCGTGAATTTAGGGGCGAACTTCCGATGCGCATAGATAGATTCGTCATACAACATCTGGAGAGAATCGACGAAAAAATCAAGGAGCGCTGCAAGATATCAGACAGTTCACAAAACCATGATACTCTGGACCGTACTAATTCTAAGGAATCGCTACAAGCACAATACCTTTGTGTAGCTGAAGAGATTCATAATAGCATAGAGAACGAAGATACTCAGTGCACAAGAATTGAGCCTTATAACATATGCAGTACACCAAAACACGACGAAGATAATATTTCAATCTCCTCTACCCAGATTCAGGTGTCTCGTAATGATTTAGATAAGAGAACTCCAGCACTTAACGATTGGAACGTTTGTGAGGAATGGAGAGGGTTAAACAAAAATTCAAAACCTATAGTTAAAAATGTAAATTTACCAATTAAAAAAAGAGCCCGGTCAACATGTTTGGATGATTGTCCAGAATGGGATTTCATAAAACATGCTAGGACTGCTCACGCGCCCATTCTTTTAAACGGAAACATTGCAGGATCTGTGCGTTTAAATAATAAAATTTTCAACGTTACGTCAACATGTGCTTTTGACTCGATTTTCCAGGCTATTTTGATCGGCATGTTGGCAAATCGTACCTACGCAGAAAATATAAAAACATCTGATTGTCCTATAATTAATTTGGCACAGAGCGTCAATGAAAGTAAAAAAATAACTCGAGACCATTATGTTCAACGTTTTAAAATATTATCTGGTATTTCAATTTTTAAAAATACAGCAAACTATTCTAAAAACATAATGCGCTTGGATGTGGCATGCAATGCTGCCCACTTAGCACAATATCTGTTGGAGAAAGAACCCAGCTATACCTCCAGCATTAATTGTTCTTGCGGATACAAAATTCAGCAAAAGCATACTTTTATAAGTATAAACGTTGACATACTTATGTGTCAGGGCCTGCAAATGATTGAAAAAGCAATCGCTGATTGCATAAGAATAGAAAGAACTTGCTGCAGCTGCAAAAACAAAATAAAAAGCCTAAATGAGTACGGTTCACACCTGGTCATTGATACCACAATTACAAGTGATCCCGGATATCCTAAAAAAGAAAACATAGTAGTGACACGGTTAGAATCATTAAAAAAAGTCATAGAGATTGGTGGAAAAACTTATATGGTCGCTGCGGTCGTTGATTTTAGTCCTGAGAAAAAACATTACGTTACTTATGGTTTATCAGGAGAGTTCTGGAATAAATATGACGGTTTGGTGAAAAACAGGATATCAGTGACTCCGAAGACTAAAATCATACCGCATCTTATAATATACTCATTATGCAATAATCACAAGTGCAAAAAGTAAAAGATGTCAGACCAATATATCTATAAATTTAAAAAAAAAATTTGTTCCTAACAATATTTATAAGGTAAAAAATCATACTAAAACTGAAAATCTCATTGATTTTTTTTTTAATTTAAATTAAATAATATAGAAAGTTCATTAAGTAATTAAATTAGTAAATTAAGTAAAAAATATATAAAATAAAAAAAAATATTATAAAAAAAAATAACAAAAAAATGAAGCCAGTTCTCAACACGTCCCCGTCGTTGGCTTTGGGTAACGCAGAGCTTGAGAAATATTGTCATATTTATTAATTATTTAATTGTGAGGTCTGTAAACTAAAATTAAAATATCTAACCCTCGTCGACCTTCACAACAGTTTCAATTGTTAAATATTGGTGTGATATTGCGGCGGTTTCCAATCACAAAGAAAAAAGTTGAGAAATCGAGGAGTTCCAGCGTCCTCGGAACATGTGAGATGTTTTATGATTTTTTTCAAATGAACGATTTTTATTGAGGTTTTTCAACAAATTTCTAATTGAAGTATGCTCTGCTGATATTTTTATGCGAGTTCTGGTTCTACAGCAGGATTTTAATTGAAGATCTTTTTATATTGTTTAAAAAATCGAAGAGTTCCAGCCTTCTGAGAACATGTGAGATATTTTATGATTTTTTTTTCAAATGAACGATTTTTATTGAGGTTTTTCAACAAATTTCTAATTCAAGTATGCTCTGCTGATATTTTTATGAGATTTCTGGTTCTACAGTAGGATTTTAATTGAAGATCTTTTAATATTCTTTGAGAAATCGAGGAGTTCCAGCCTCCTTGGAAGATGTGAGATGTTTTATGATTTTTTTTTCAAATGAACGATTTTTATTGAGGTTTTTCAACAAATTTCTAATTCAAGTATGCTCTGCTGATATTTTTATGAGAGTTCTGGTTCTACAGCAGGATTTTAATTAAAGATCTTTTAGTATTTTTTGAGAAATCGAGGAGTTCCAGCCTCCTCGGAATATGTGAGATGTTTTATGATTTTTATTCAAATGAACGACTTTTATTGAGGTTTTTCAACAAATTTCTAATTCAAGTATGCTCTGCTGATATTTTCATGAGAGTTCTGGTTCTACAGCAGGATTTTAATTAAAGATCTTTTAATATTCTTTGAGAAATCGAGGAGTTCCAGCCTCCTTGGAACATGTGAGATTTTTTATGATTTTTTTTCAAATGAACGATTTTTATTGAGGTTTTTCATCAAATTTCTAATTCAAGTATGCTCTGCTGATCTTTTTATGAGAGTTCTGGTTCTACAGCAAGATTTAATTAAATATTATTTTATATTCTTTGAGAAATCGAGGAGTTCCAGCCTCCTCGGAACATGTGAGATGTTTTATGATTTTTTTTCAAATGAACGATTTTTATTGAGGTTTTTCAACAAATTTCTAATTCAAGTATGCTCTGCTGATATTTTTATGAGAGTTCTGGTTCTACAGCAGGATTTTAATTGAAGATCTTTTAATATTCTTTGAGAAATCGAGGAGTTCCAGCCTCCTTGGAAGATGTGAGATGTTTTATGATTTTTATTCAAATGAACGACTTTTATTGAGGTTTTTCAACAAATTTCTAATTCAAGTATGCTCTGCTGATATTTTCATGAGAGTTCTGGTTCTACAGCAGGATTTTAATTAAATATTATTTTATATTCTTTGAGAAATCGAGGAGTTCCAGCCTCCTGGGAAGATGTGAGCTATTTTATGATTTTTTTTTTCAAATGAACGATTTTTATTGAGGTTTTTAAACAAATTTCTAATTCAAGTATGCTCTGCTGATATTTTTATGAGAGTTCTGGTTCTACAGCAGGATTTTAATTGAAGATCTTTTAGTATTCTTTGAGAAATCGAGGAGTTCCAGCCTCCTTGGAACATGTGAGATTTTTTATGATTTTTTTTCAAATGAACGATTTTTATTGAGGTTTTTCAACAAATTTCTAATTCAAGTATGCTCTGCTGATATTTTTATGAGAGTTCTGGTTCTACAGCGAGATTTTAATTAAATACTATTTTATATTCTTTGAGAAATCGAGGAGTTCCAGCCTCCTTGGAACATGTGAGATGTTTTATGATTTTTTTTCAAATGAACGATTTTTATTGAGGTTTTTCAACAAATTTCTAATTCAAGTATGCTCTGCTGATATTTTCATGAGAGTTCTGGTTCTACAGCAGGATTTTAATTAAAGATCTTTTTATATTGTTTAAAAAATCGAGGAGTTCCAGCCTCCTGAGAACATGTGAGATATTTTATGATTTTTTTTTTCAAATGAACGATTTTTATTGAGGTTTTTCAACAAATTTCTAATTCAAGTATGCTCTGCTGATATTTTATGAGAGTTCTGGTTCTACAGCAGGATTTTAATTGAAGATCTTTTAATATTCTTTGAGAAATCGAGGAGTTCCAGCCTCCTGAGAACATGTGAGATATTTTATGATTTTTTTTTCAAATGAACGATTTTTATTGAGGTTTTTCAACAAATTTCTAATTCAAGTATGCTCTGCTGATATTTTCATGAGAGTTCTGGTTCTACAGCAGGATTTTAATTGAAGATCTTTTAGTATTTTTTGAGAAATCGAGGAGTTCCAGCCTCCTTGGAACATGTGAGATGTTTTATGATTTTTTTTCAAATGAACGATTTTTATTGAGGTTTTTCAACAAATTTCTAATTCAAGTATGCTCTGCTGTTATTTTCATGAGAGTTCTGGTTCTACAGCAGGACTTTAATTAAAGATCTTTTAATATTCTTTGAGAAATCGAGGAGTTCCAGCCTCCTTGGAACATGTGAGATTTTTTATGATTTTTTTTCAAATGAACGATTTTTATTGAGGTTTTTCATCAAATTTCTAATTCAAGTATGCTCTGCTGATATTTTTATGAGAGTTCTGGTTCTACAGCAAGATTTTAATTAAATATTATTTTATATTCTTTGAGAAATCGAGGAGTTCCAGCCTCCTTGGAACATGTGAGATGTTTTATGATTTTTTTTTCAAATGAACGATTTTTATTGAGGTTTTTCAACAAATTTCTAATTCAAGTATGCTCTGCTGATATTTTTATGAGAGTTCTGGTTCTACAGCAGGATTTTAATTGAAGATCTTTTAATATTCTTTGAGAAATCGAGGAGTTCCAGCCTCCTTGGAACATGTGAGATTTTTTATGATTTTTTTTCAAATGAACGATTTTTATTGAGGTTTTTCATCAAATTTCTAATTCAAGTATGCTCTGCTGATATTTTTATGAGAGTTCTGGTTCTACAGCAAGATTTTAATTAAATATTATTTTATATTCTTTGAGAAATCGAGGAGTTCCAGCCTCCTTGGAACATGTGAGATTTTTTATGATTTTTTTTCAAATGAACGATTTTTATTGAGGTTTTTCAACAAATTTCTAATTGAAGTATGCTCTGCTGATATTTTTATGCGAGTTCTGGTTCTACAGCAGGATTTTAATTAAAGATCTTTTTATATTGTTTAAAAAATCGAAGAGTTCCATCCTTCTTAGAACATGTGAGATATTTTATGATTTTTTTTTCAAATGAACGATTTTTATTGAGGTTTTTCAACAAATTTCTAATTCAAGTATGCTCTGCTGATATTTTTATGAGAGTTCTGGTTCTACAGCAGGATTTTAATTGAAGATCTTTTAATATTCTTTGAGAAATCGAGGAGTTCCAGCCTCCTTGGAACATGTGAGATATTTTATCATTTTTTTTTCAAATGAACGATTTTTATTGAGGTTTTTCAACAAATTTCTAATTCAAGTATGCTCTGCTGATATTTTTATGAGAGTTCTGGTTCTACAGCAGGATTTTAATTAAAGATCTTTTAGTATTTTTTGAGAAATCGAGGAGTTCCAGCCTCCTTGGAACATGTGAGATGTTTTATGATTTTTTTTCAAATGAACGATTTTTATTGAGGTTTTTCAACAAATTTCTAATTCAAGTATGCTCTGCTGTTATTTTCATGAGAGTTCTGGTTCTACAGCAGGATTTTAATTAAAGATCTTTTAATATTCTTTGAGAAATCGAGGAGTTCCAGCCTCCTTGGAACATGTGAGATTTTTTATGATTTTTTTTCAAATGAACGATTTTTATTGAGGTTTTTCATCAAATTTCTAATTCAAGTATGCTCTGCTGATATTTTTATGAGAGTTCTGGTTCTACAGCAGGATTTTAATTAAATATTATTTTATATTCTTTGAGAAATCGAGGAGTTCCAGCCTCCTCGGAATATGTGAGATGTTTTATGATTTTTATTCAAATGAACGACTTTTATTGAGGTTTTTCAACAAATTTCTAATTCAAGTATGCTCTGCTGATATTTGTAAGAGAGTTCTGGTTCTACAGCAGGATTTTAATTGAAGATCTTTTAATATTCTTTGAGAAATCGAGGAGTTCCAGCCTCCTTGGAACATGTGAGATTTTTTATGATTTTTTTTCAAATGAACGATTTTTATTGAGGTTTTTCAACAAATTTCTAATTCAAGTATGCTCTGCTGATATTTTTATGAGAGTTCTGGTTCTACAGCAGGATTTTAATTAAATACTATTTTATATTCTTTGAGAAATCGAGGAGTTCCAGCTTCCTTGGAACAAGTGAGTTGTTTATGATTTTTTTTTTTCAAATGAACGATTTTTATTGAGGTTTTTCAACAAATTTCTAATTCAAGTATGCTCTGCTGATATTTTTATGAGAGTTCTGGTTCTACAGCAGGATTTTAATTGAAGATCTTTTAGTATTCTTTGAGAAATCGAGGAGTTCCAGCCTCCTTGGAACATGTGAGATTTTTTATGATTTTTTTTCAAATGAACGATTTTTATTGAGGTTTTTCAACAAATTTCTAATTCAAGTATGCTCTGCTGATATTTTTATGAGAGTTCTGGTTCTACAGCGAGATTTTAATTAAATACTATTTTATATTCTTTGAGAAATCGAGGAGTTCCAGCCTCCTTGGAACATGTGAGATGTTTTATGATTTTTTTTTCAAATGAACGATTTTTATTGAGGTTTTTCAACAAATTTCTAATTCAAGTATGCTCTGCTGATATTTTTATGAGAGTTCTGGTTCTACAGCAGGATTTTAATTAAATACTATTTTATATTCTTTGAGAAATCGAGGAGTTCCAGCTTCCTTGGAACATGTGAGATGTTTTATGATTTTTTTTCAAATGAACGATTTTTATTGAGGTTTTTCAACAAATTTCTAATTCAAGTATGCTCTGCTGATATTTTTATGAGAGTTCTGGTTCTACAGCAGGATTTTAATTGAAGATCTTTTATATTGTTTAAAAAATCGAGGAGTTCCAGCCTCCTTGGAACATGTGAGATATTTTATCATTTTTTTTTCAAATGAACGATTTTTATTGAGGTTTTTCAACAAATTTCTAATTCAAGTATGCTCTGCTGATATTTTTATGAGAGTTCTGGTTCTACAGCAGGATTTTAATTAAAGATCTTTTAGTATTTTTTGAGAAATCGAGGTGTTCCAGATTGCTTGGTACATGTGATATGTTTTATGATTTTTTTTCAAATGAACGATTTTTATTGAGGTTTTTCAACAAATTTCTAATTCAAGTATGCTCTGCTGTTATTTTCATGAGAGTTCTGGTTCTACAGCAGGACTTTAATTAAAGATCTTTTAATATTCTTTGAGAAATCGAGGAGTTCCAGCCTCCTGGGAAGATGTGAGCTATTTTATGATTTTTATTCAAATGAACGACTTTTATTGAGGTTTTTCAACAAATTTCTAATTCAAGTATGCTCTGCTGATATTTTCATGAGAGTTCTGGTTCTACAGCAGGATTTTAATTAAATATTATTTTATATTCTTTGAGAAATCGAGGAGTTCCAGCCTCCTTGGAACATGTGAGATGTTTTATGATTTTTTTTCAAATGAACGATTTTTATTGAGGTTTTTCAACAAATTTGTAATTCAAGTATGCTCTGCTGATATTTTTATGAGAGTTCTGGTTCTACAGCAGGATTTTAATTGAAGATCTTTTAATATTCTTTGAGAAATCGAGGAGTTCCAGCTTCCTTGGAACAAGTGAGATGTTTTATGATTTTTTTTCAAATGAACGATTTTTATTGAGGTTTTTCAACAAATTTCTAATTCAAGTATGCTCTGCTGATATTTTTATGAGAGTTCTGGTTCTACAGCAGGATTTTAATTAAATACTATTTTATATTCTTTGAGAAATCGAGGAGTTCCAGCCTCCTTGGAACATGTGAGATTTTTTATGATTTTTTTTCAAATGAACGATTTTTATTGAGGTTTTACAACAAATTTCTAATTCAAGTATGCTCTGCTGATATTTTTATGAGAGTTCTGGTTCTACAGCAGGATTTTAATTAAATACTATTTTATATTCTTTGAGAAATCGAGGAGTTCCAGCTTCCTTGGAACAAGTGAGTTGTTTTATGATTTTTTTTTTCAAATGAACGATTTTTATTGAGGTTTTTAAACAAATTTCTAATTCAAGTATGCTCTGCTGATATTTTTATGAGAGTTCTGGTTCTACAGCAGGATTTTAATTGAAGATCTTTTAGTATTCTTTGAGAAATCGAGGAGTTCCAGCCTCCTTGGAACATGTGAGATTTTTTATGATTTTTTTTCAAATGAACGATTTTTATTGAGGTTTTTCAACAAATTTCTAATTCAAGTATGCTCTGCTGATATTTTTATGAGAGTTCTGGTTCTACAGCGAGATTTTAATTAAATACTATTTTATATTCTTTGAGAAATCGAGGAGTTCCAGCCTCCTTGGAACATGTGAGATGTTTTATGATTTTTTTTCAAATGAACGACTTTTATTGAGGTTTTTCAACAAATTTCTAATTCAAGTATGCTCTGCTGATATTTTCATGAGAGTTCTGGTTCTACAGCAGGATTTTAATTAAATACTATTTTATATTCTTTGAGAAATCGAGGAGTTCCAGCTTCCTTGGAACATGTGAGATGTTTTATGATTTTTTTTTTCAAATGAACGATTTTTATTGAGGTTTTTCAACAAATTTCTAATTCAAGTATGCTCTGCTGATATTTTTATGAGAATTCTGGTTCTACAGCAGGATTTTAATTGAAGATCTTTTATATTGTTTAAAAAATCGAGGAGTTCCAGCCTCCTGAGAACATGTGAGATATTTTATGATTTTTTTTCAAATGAACGATTTTTATTGAGGTTTTTCATCAAATTTCTAATTCAAGTATGCTCTGCTGATATTTTCATGAGAGTTCTGGTTCTACAGCAGGATTTTAATTAAAGATCTTTGAATATTCTTTGAGAAATCGAGGAGTTCCAGCCTTCTTGGAACATGTGAGATTTTTTATGATTTTTTTTCAAATGAACGATTTTTATTGAGGTTTTTCAACAAATTTCTAATTCAAGTATGCTCTGCTGATATTTTTATGAGAGTTCTGGTTCTACAGCAGGATTTTAATTGAAGATCTTTTAATATTCTTTGAGAAATCGAGGAGTTCCAGCCTCCTTGGAACATGTGAGATTTTTTATGATTTTTTTTCAAATGAACGATTTTTATTGAGGTTTTTCAACAAATTTCTAATTCAAGTATGCTCTGCTGATATTTTTATGAGAGTTCTGGTTCTACAGCAGGATTTTAATTAAATACTATTTTATATTCTTTGAGAAATCGAGGAGTTCCAGCTTCCTTGGAACAAGTGAGTTGTTTATGATTTTTTTTTCAAATGAACGATTTTTATTGAGGTTTTTCAACAAATTTCTAATTCAAGTATGCTCTGCTGATATTTTTATGAGAGTTCTGGTTCTACAGCAGGATTTTAATTGAAGATCTTTTAGTATTCTTTGAGAAATCGAGGAGTTCCAGCCTCCTTGGAACATGTGAGATGTTTTATGATTTTTTTTCAAATGAACGATTTTTATTGAGGTTTTTTCAACAAATTTCTAATTCAAGTATGCTCTGCTGATATTTTTATGAGAGTTCTGGTTCTACAGCAGGATTTTAATTAAATACTATTTTATATTCTTTGAGAAATCGAGGAGTTCCAGCCTCCTTGGAACATGTGAGATGTTTTATGATTTTTTTTCAAATGAACGATTTTTATTGAGGTTTTTCAACAAATTTCTAATTCAAGTATGCTCTGCTGATATTTTTATGAGAGTTCTGGTTCTACAGCAGGATTTTAATTAAATAATATTTTAAATTCTTTGAGAAATCGAGGAGTTCCAGCCTCTGAGGAATATGTGAGATGTTTTATGATTTTTTTTTTTCAAATGAACGATTTTTATTGAGATTTTTAAACAAATTTCTAATTCAAGTATGCTCTGCTGATATTTTTTTCAGAGTTCTGGTTCTACAGCAGGATTTAAATTAAAGATCTGTTTATATTGTTTAAAAAATCGAGGAGTTCTAGCTTCCTTGGAACATGTGAGATGTTTTATGATTTTTTTTCAAATGAACGATTTTTATTGAGGTTTTTCAACAAATTTCTAATTCAAGTATGCTCTGCTGATATTTTTATGAGAGTTCTGGTTCTACAGCAGGATTTTAATTGAAGATCTTTTAATATTCTTTGAGAAATCGAGGAGTTCCAGCCTCCTTGGAACATGTGAGATTTTTTATGATTTTTTTTCAAATGAACGATTTTTATTGAGGTTTTTCAACAAATTTCTAATTCAAGTATGCTCTGCTGATATTTTTATGAGAGTTCTGGTTCTACAGCAGGATTTTAATTAAATACTATTTTATATTCTTTGAGAAATCGAGGAGTTCCAGCTTCCTTGGAACAAGTGAGATGTTTTATGATTTTTTTTCAAATGAACGATTTTTATTGAGGTTTTTAAACAAATTTCTACTTCAAGTATGCTCTGCTGATATATTTATGAGAGTTCTGGTCCCAAAGCTAGTTTTTTATTAAAGGTATTTTTATATTCTTGCAGAAATTTTGAAGCTTTTTCCGCTGAGTGTGATATCAAATTTTTTTATAAATATTTTTTGTATTAAAAAGATTGCATATATAATATTTTTCAAAAATTATTTTTTAATTTAATTTGAGAGAACTATTCTTGAAAACGATCAGGAACTATAGAAGTCACCCATATGTTTATAAAACTTGTCCAGAATTTTGTTTCCAAGAAAATGATCTGCTACGGGAAGTTAGCAGATCATTTTTTCAAATGACTTTTTTATAGGTAAAAACGCCAGAACTATTTTTAAAATCTATCAGGAACTATAGAACTATGCTGCATGCGAAGAGAACTCCTTTTTATTTTTGATCTGCTGGACAATGATCTGCTAAGTTCACAGACATAAAAATCCCTTCCAAGTATAGCTGATTCACTAACTGATGCGTCAGGTACTACATGAAATACACCTCTAATGATATATTGGGAATTTTAATGGAATTAAGAATTTGAAGATTACATTTTACTACATTATTTTGTCGGTTTTTTGTCGACAATTTGTCGGTTAAGGTTAATTAACGAATAACAAAAAATAAGAAACGGGCCCACCATAGGATGTAGTGGAATGCCAACTGCCGGTCTGTATTTGCACAGGCGTACTTCTTTAAATGAAGGTTGCTCATTAATCTTCTTCCGCTCTGGGCAGGCCATGTGTCCTGCTTTGCTGCACACAAAACATGTGACAGGACCTAAAAGAGCCTGTAACTTCAAGGTCAGGCTCAGCTCAGGTTGCATAGAAGTCTTATGGGCTGATACTTTGATAACCTGACGTCCTTCTGACATAACACAGATCACACTAATCCCGTCATAACATCTACTGACATTTCAGTATTGGGATTACATTAAATCCTGTGCTGCAGATGAATTTAAATATTTCATCAAAGTAATCTTGGTTTAACGAACTTAGCTTATTCATATACTATGAATGATACGACATTCCACCAAACACATAACACACAACTCCGATGTCCACGATAATTAATTAATTACACTATAGACACTTAGTCTGTTCCCGTTTTTGACGTGTCATTATTTTATTTTCGTATAGTCAATAATAAGTATACTTATTTATATTTATATTCTGTTGGTATAGAATAAATATTGATCGTAAGAAATTGTTACAATTATCTTTACATTCGTTTTCTATCTATTATTACTAAGAAATGCTAACGGTTGACTTTTTTGTTATCCTCAGCTACTGTACTACACATCGAGTTGAGCACCTCCTCGTCTTGAATGTAGAAGCTCTGATAGCGGGATGCCAATTCACACCTGTAAGTAATCAAAACTTGGTTCCTAACTTACGCTTAAGCTTGTGTGTATGTATTGAGACTCTGTGTAGGTATAAATATGATAACAAGGCTTGATAAATAAAAATGTAAAGCTAGTTAATAAGAGTCCAATAAAAGAGTGAAAATTTTTTAGAAAAAAATGTATTTATTTTCATTACAGGTCTTGTCTAATGCTAATGTAGATAATTTTTTCAAATAAAAAAATCATACGAATAGTCATATAAAGGTAAAACCTGCTATGAGATGATACTACAATGCCGCGTATTCGAGACCTACAGGGTACTTTTCGTCGACCTTGAGATATGAAAATTGGCAGCAAGCTTTATTGAGATTTCCTGCTTGGCATTTAGACATACAAGGCAACTGTTTCTTATTTATTTATTTATGAGACCAACCTACAATTGTTACAATACATACATTCAGATGAAAGATAATATACACCAAATAAAATATTCTAATTGTATAATAAATTATAGGTAAGGAATACTTCTTCTTCTTCTTCTTCTTCTTGGCATTAGTCCCGGCTTCGTTTGTCAGGGTCTGCCTTCCGACTAAGCTTACTCCACTTTCCCATTTGAAACTCCATTTTATTTCCAAGCTAATAAAATTATAAAAAAAACATACGTTATTTAATTTTCTTACTAAAAATTCTATACCTGCAGAAAATTACCCTTTTTATACAATAGATCCTTCATCTGGTAAAGTAGAAATAGACAATGTAAGATGTGACAATTTAGTATAAATATGCCGCCCTCATAAAGTTGTTAAAGCATGTTTGAATGTCACTGATATTGCAGGATTAGTCAAAGGAGCTAGTGAAGGAGTAGGAGGAAAGTTTTTTTTAAAAT
>JAXRJS010000162.1:0-32227 GCA_037127375.1 Dione juno | reverse complement strand
ATCAATATACATATAACCGAATAGTATATATCTATAATAATCTATATATAAATATATGGCATATAGGACGTTGTAGATAATATATATATATATATATATATATATATATATATATATATATATATATATATATATATATATATATATATATATATATATATATATATATATATATATATATATATATACAAACAATAATTAGTATGAAGATGTCTAGCCAATTATCTGTCCGATATTTGGTTTTCGGCATACGGGTACGCGACCTCGGGACCTCGAGCCACCACTTTCATAACCCTATCCAATTCATGTAAGTGGTGTCCCTCCCCTATATTCCAAGTCTTTCTAAAAAAAATTAGTAATATAAAAAAAAATTTAAAAAAAATCTATTAAAACATAAAGAATATTTTTTAATGACTTAAAATGATTTCATCATATTTTTGGTTCCACAAACCAATATTTTTATTAAATTATTTAAGTAAAATCAAATTATGCCATAATCAATCTTTAAAATTAAAATATTTAAAGGTAATCAATGTAAAAATAATATTAAATGTCCCCGTGAAGTTCCTCTATAGAATCTATAAATTCTTATATTATATTTACCATGCTGAGAGTAAGAGTATAAATATAAGCAATACCCGGCTCTAAAAAAAGAAATTAATATCAATATAACTATTCTCAACCAAGATCTCTTATTAATCTATTAATTAAACTAATTTCACCTATTAAATTTAGGGAAGGAGGAGCTGCTATATTAGAAGATATTAACAAAAATCATCATAATCTTATTGAAGGCATGAAATTTATTATCCCCTTATTAATAAATATTCTTCGGCTATTTAATCGTTCATAATTAATATTAGATAAACAAAATATCCCAGATGAGCATAATCCGTGTCCAATTATTAAAATATAAGATCCTATATAACCTCAATAATTTATTGTTATTAAGCCCCCAATAACTAATCTTATATGAGCGACAGAAGAATAAGCAATTAAAGATTTTATATAAATTTGACAAAAACATTTTAAACTAATATAAAATCCCCCAATTAATCTTACGACAACTCAAATATAACCATAATTAAAATTTATTTTTTGTAAAATCACTATAATCCGTAAAAGTCCATAGCCCCCTAATTTTAACATAGTAGCAGCTAAAATTATCGACCCCGAAATTGGGGCCTCAACATGAGCTTTTGGTAGTCATAAATGAACAAAATATATAGGCATTTTGATTAAAAAAGCAAAAATTAAACTTAAATATAATAAAATTAAATTATAATCATAATATTTTATTATATAAATTATTATAAAATTTATTTCTTTGTAAATATAAAAAAAATCCTATTTATAAAGATAAAGAAGCAAATAAAGTGTAAAATAATAATCCTGCTTGAATTCGTTCAGGTTGGTACCCAATAATTAACATTAAAGTAGGAATTAATCTCCCCTCAAAAAATAAATAAAATATAAATAAATTTATAAATGTAAAGGTTAAATATAATATTAATATCAAAAAAATAATATTAAATAAAAATAAAGAACTAAAAAAATTTGTTTTATTTAATCTTTCTCTAGCTATAATTATTAAAAATGTAATTCAAATTCTTAATAAAATTAAACCATAAGAAATTATATCACACCCAAATATATAACTTAAATTGCAAAAATTTATAATTGAAATTCTTCTATTTATAAATAATAATATCATAAATATAAAAATAAATTGAACCAATCAAAATATATTTTGATTTAAACATAAAGGTATTATAAAAATTATAATTATTAAATATTTTATCATTAAATTAAAAATTTGAAAATAATCATTTCCATAAATACGAAACAATAAACTCTAATCTTATTAATACAATTAATAAATGTTTCTGCTTTGACACAAAAGTTATATTCCCAATAAGAAATATAATAATAATTAAACCTATATTTATCATTTGTTTTTATAGTTTAAAAAAAACTTTGGTCTTGTAAATCAAAAATAAGAATTTTCTTTAAAAACTTTAAAGAAAAAGATATTCTTTATCTATAATCTCCAAAATTATTATTTTATTAAAAACTATTCTTTGAAATTACAAAAATTATTATATCAAATCTAATTTGATTTATTTCTTTATTTATATTTTTTACAAATCACCCTTTAGCTATAGGATTATTTATTCTTTTACAAACTCTTTTAACTTGTATTTTATCAGGTATATTTATTAATACTTATTGATTTTCTTATAAATATAAGAATATTTTTAATTTTTTTAGGGGGGCTATTAGTATTATTTATTTATGTTTCAAGAATTGCATCCAATGAGTTGTTTAAAATTTCAATTTTTAGTAAAATATTTATTATATTAAGTTTAATTTATTTAATTTTATTTTCATTTTATTTTAAAAATAATTTAACTTGAATAAATATATATATTAATGGAGAAATATTAAATTTTTTAAATTTATTTATGTTTTCTAATAATGAATATAATTTTAATTTATCAAAATTATATAATGAACAAACTTATTTATTAATATTTATATTATTTATTTATTTATTTATTACTTTTGTCGCAGTAGTAAAAATTACAAATATTTTTTTGGGCCTTTACGTTCAATTATATAAAATATTTATTTAACTAATGATAATTTTTTTTTAAGCCTATACGTAAAACTCACCCAATTTTAAAAATCATTAATGGATCATTCATTGATTTACCTTCACCATCAAATATTTCCTCATGATGAAATTTTGGATCATTATTAGCCTTATGTTTAATAGTTCAAATCATTACAGGATTATTTTTAACTACACAACATACTCAACGGGTGTTATGTTCATACTCCAAGTTTTAAATTGATGTATTCGTGTATGAAGTGTTTAAAATCAAATAAACTAATATAACGTGTGATCTTAGTGTTGTGTGCGACTATTGAGAACAAAACAAGTGCATATTTGCTAACATAAACGTAATAAATATCAAAATACAAAAATTTACTTTGCAAGTGATAATTCATCTACCTTCAAATGTAAAAACGAATATGACTATAAATGCACAATAGTGGCTATCGAACTGGTATATATAAAATATTTGCTATTTGCTGTTGACATTAAGTGGACTATCCAGAAAGTATACGGAATTAACTCTTGCTCCCCGAGTTCGATTCCATCACCTCGAATTTTCCGTTTGACATTTTTTTGTTTCTTTTTTTTTAACCTTAATATTTGTTTTTTTTTTTTTTTTGTTATTTTTACTAAACATAACTTTTAAAGATAAAAAATGAATGTTGTGCCTGCAATGCAAGTGTTCTAGTTACTCAGAAGAGACTTAAATGTGTTAAATGTCACGCTCAATATCATTTAGAGTGTATTACATCAATTGGTAATAAGCCTATAGTAACGCGAGGACAGTGGACGTGTCCAAATTGTCTTAACAATCGAAACAACACAAACGTAGTGCCATCTCCGCCCGGCACAATCATACACAAGGACAAACCTGATAACAACAACGACTTGCTAGCAGCGGTAAGGAGTGAAGTAAAAGAGGCGATATCTCAAACAATTAGTGTAGAATTAAAGAATATACGCAAGGAGTTAAGTGGTTTGCAAGATATTAAACAATCTCTTGACTTTTTTTGAGCCATTCTCGAGCCATTTTGATGCTATTAAACAGGAACTAGAGGAAGCTAAAAGAGAAATAATAATCCTTAAAAAAGACAATAACGATCTTCGACAGGCGCTGAACTCCCAAGGTAATACAATTAATAACCCAGACAGAGAAATAAGATCAAGTAACCTAGAGTTACACTGTATTCCAGAGCACAGAAGTGAAAATTTGTTAACAACAATAGAACAGATTGGGAGAGTGATAAGTGTACCAATAACGGAAGGAGTTATTTCCAAGTGTACTCGCATAGCTAAAATTAACAAAGAATCAGCACGTCCTAGGTCAGTTCTAGTAAAATTTAACAGTCCATTACTACGAGATCGTTTCTTAGCAGGAGTGATAAAGTTTAATAAGAATAATATAGACAACAAATTAAACACAACACATATTGGTATTTCTGGAGATAAAAGGCCAATATATATAACGGCGTAACGACAATTTATAAATAAATAAATTATCATTGAATGAATGTTAAATTATAATTATTTGTTAAAATGATTATTAATATTACTAAATAAGTTTATATAATTAAAATTATTATTATGATTAATATTTGTTAAAAGATTTATAGACAAGCAATTGATTAAAGCCAGATTTTGTAGAAACTCATAGTGGGGGTACTATTATAAATAAGAGTGAATATTGTTACACGAGGCATTCGGACTCAAGCAATCGTAAACAGTAGACGTCTTTATTGTAATAAATAAAGGTCTATACGAAATATTTGCGAGTTTTACTTGTCATGGAAAATTGTGAAATTAATGACGTCAGCAATGCTGACGTCATTATTTTTAAAAACAACTCTGGACATGGATCTTCGTCATCAGAAGTGGGATCGGGTGCCGCCACTTCCGCTCAACAACCTGATGCTTTAAGTCAAGAAGAACGGTTGCATGAATTAAATAACACAGGAAATACTGGAGCTTCTATTCAACAAGAACAATCAGCCTTATTTAATGCAACAACGAATAGTATACCGCCACAGTTCATTATGCAAATGATGCAAATGATGCAACAAATGTCGGAACGTTTAAATACACCAGCAGAGGCCAAGGTACGCATTAATGACATTTATCTTCCAGCATTTGACCCTGACACTAACGTGGGAGTACGTGAGTGGTGTCAACACATCGACAAAGCAATCGAAACCTATAGACTTAATGATTTTGATGTGCGAATGAAGGTCGGTAGCCTTTTAAAGGGAAGAGCAGAAATGTGGATTGATGATTGGATGGTCACTACTGTCTCATGGGCTGAGATGCGCAACAATCTAATCACAACATTCGAGCTAGAAAACCGTTACTCTCGAGATATAGTGTGATTTCAGAGAGCTCAACTCTAATACCGTACGGGACCACTATCCATTGCCATTGATATCGGATCAGATCGATCAATTGGCCAAAGCACAGTTCTTTACAACATTTGATATGGCTGCGGGTTTTCATCAAATACCAATTGCAGAGTCGTCAATTGAAAAAACAGCTTTTGTGACACCAGACGGTTTATTTGAATACGTGACTATGCCTTTTGGATTAAGCAACGCATGTTCCGTCTATCAAAGATGTATCAACAGAGCTTTGAGTCCATTACTAGGCAATGGAGCTGAAGTTTATGTTGACGATGTGTTAAGCAAATGTGAAGAAATCGAAGACGGGCTGTCAAACATTGAACGGATTCTCATCGCCTTACAAGATGCGGGTTTCTCTATTAATGCTGACAAATGCAGCTTTTTCAAGCGCTCAATTGAATATCTAGGCAACTTGGTATCTAATGGTCAAGTCCGTCCGAGTCCAAAAAAAAAATAGATGCTCTTGTAAAAGCGCCTGTACCAACAACACCCAGGCAAGTGAGACAATTTTGTGGTCTGGCTGGCTACTTTAGAAAATTTATATCGGACTTCTCACGTATAATGGTCACGTATAATCTCACTTTATGAATTAACCAAACCAGGAGCTAAATGGGAGTGGAATGAACGTCATGAGGAAGCAGGAGAAAAGGTTATTCAGTGCTTAATATCTTCTCCAGTGCTTACGCTATTTCAAGAGGAAGCGCCGATTCAATTATATACCGATGCAAGTAGTCTGGGATTCGGGGCAGTACTGGTACAAGTCATCGCGGGACGACAACATGTTGCGTTCACGAGCATGAGGACTACCGAAACTGAAAGTAGATACCACTCTTATGAATTAGAGACCTTGGCCGTAGTTAGAGCTATAAAACACTTCAGGCAATATCTTTATGGACGCAAATTTACAGTCATCACAGACTGTAATGCGTTGAAGGCGTCCAAGCACAAAAAGGATCTACTGCCTAGAATCCATCGCTGGTGGGCATTTTTACAAAATTATAATTTTGAGGTGGAATACCGCAAAGGTCAACAACTTCAACACGCTGACTACTTCAGCAGGAATCCTGTAGATCTCACAGTAAATATGATGACCAAAGATATCGATTGGCAATTGGCAAAGACGCGACCAAACATTACGAGCTATAATGGATAGTATGAATAGTAATGATCGAAGGAATGGTTATGTACTAGAAAACAATGTTCTAAAACGCATCATAGAAGATCCAGCTTTTGGTCAAAAGCTTTGTACAGTTGTGCCAAAATCTTTTCAGTGGAGCTTAATTAACTCGTTTCACACTGCACTGACTGCACTGCACTGCACTGCACTGCACTGCACTGCACATCCTGGTTGGGAGAAAACGTTACACAAAATTAAGGACGACTACTGGTTTGATAAGATGAGTACAATCGTTCGAAAGTTCGTTGATAATTGTGTAGTTTGTAAAACATCCAAAGGAGCATCTGGTGCCATTCAAGCTCAAATGCACCCAATTCAGAGACCGAATACTGCCTTTCAAGTTATACACATGGATATAACGGGCAAAATGGGAACATCTAGTGATCATCAGTATGTAATTGTCTCTATAGACGCCTTTACAAAGTACGTGCTATTTTATTATGCGACCAATAAGAATCCACATAGTACTTTGGCCGCCTTGAAACGTACTGTTCACCTATTCGGTACTCCAGTACAAATTATAGTTGACGGTGGACGAGAGTTCCTAGGGGAATTCAAAATCTACTGCGACCGTATGGGGATTGAGATCCATGCTATTTCACCAGGAATCAGCCGAGCAAATGGTCAGGTAGAACGTGTTGTGGCTACGCTCAAAAACACTCTGATCATGATTAAAAATTATGAAACAGAGGAATGGCAAACAACTCTTGAAGAAATACAGTTAGCAATAAACTGCACTCCCCATCGTGTGACTGGCGTAGCTCCACTAACCTTGCTTACTCAGCGCAAGCATTGCGTACCTCCAGAGCTCCTCAGTGTTGTAAACATTGACGAGCAGACTGTAAATATTGAAGCACTCGGTAACTACGTTCGACAAAAGATGTCGCAAAATGCTGAACAAGACAGACAACGTTTTAACTCCAGAAAAGCGAAAATCCGTCACTTCCAGCGGGGTGATTATGTTTTAGTTAAAAATAATCCTCGCAATCAAACATCACTGGATGTTAAGTTCAGTGACCCATACGAAATATTAAGAATATTGGATTATGATCGATACCTAGTAAAAAAAGTCGTGGGCTCGGGGCGACCAAGGAAAGTCGCTCATGATCAACTTCGTCGGGCACCTCAACCAAGAGACCAGATAACCGTAACGGCGGAAGAAGAACAATCAACCGACGACCCTGAACCGTCGACTTCGAGAACCAACGTTAATGAGCAACAAACCCAAGATCAAAATGTTTAAACTAAGCGGTGAGTTATGAATTTGTATTATTCATTGCCGTAACAAACACACAAACTACACTAAAGTACCACAGTTTACAAAAGTACCACAGTTTACAAAAGTACCACAGTGTACAAAAGTACCACAGTGTACAAAAGTACCACAGTGTACAAAAGTACCACAGTGTACAAAAGTACCACAGTGTACAAAGGTACCACAGTGTACGCCATAATTCACACATAACTAATTACATTTTAAAATGTTATTTAAACAATCACTTAATTATTAACTGTATGAAGGTATACAGATACCAATTTTGAAAAAGGGAAATATTATTTTATTACAGACAAAACGCAAACTTCTTCTGGCAGAGAGCATAAAGACGGCAGGTGCAGAGCGCGCACCGCCGATCAGAACGGCCGTAACGGCGTAACGACAATTTATAAATAAATAAATTATCATTGAATGAATGTTAAATTATAATTATTTGTTAAAATGATTATTAATATTACTAAATAAGTTTATATAATTAAAATTATTATTATGATTAATATTTGTTAAAAGATTTATAGACAAGCAATTGATTAAAGCCAGATTTTGTAGAAACTCATAGTGGGGGTACTATTATAAATAAGAGTGAATATTGTTACACGAGGCATTCGGACTCAAGCAATCGTAAACAGTAGACGTCTTTATTGTAATAAATAAAGGTCTATACGAAATATTTGCGAGTTTTACTTGTCATGGAAAATTGTGAAATTAATGACGTCAGCAATGCTGACGTCATTATTTTTAAAAACAACTCTGGACATGGATCTTCGTCATATATATCAGAACACTTGACATCAACAGCAAAGGATATTTACGCTGCTGCCAGAATTTTTGCAAAAGAAAAACAGTTCCGGTTTTTATAGTCGCGTAATAGCAATATTTACCTCAGAAAATCAATATCGAGTGACGTTATACAAGTTAAATCAAAAGAATTTTTAAAAAATATTACAATAAAAGACACTTAAAGTGATATTCATACTCACATATTGGTTATATATTATTTATTTTGTATTACTTTTAAGTAATTATTTATTTTGAGTTTTGTAAATGGTGAAACAATTACGGATTTTTTACCAAAATGTAAGGGGCATACGGACTAAAACTAATGTTACTTATCTTGCCATTCTTAATACTGATTTCGATGTTATAGTTTTTACTGAAACTTGGCTCAATAATAGTATTGTAATGAAATCATTGACAATCGTTACAATGTCTTTCGCCGAGATCGCGAGTCAAGCGATAGTTTTAAATCAGATGCAGGAGGAGTATTACTTGCTGTGTCGAAGCGATATAAGAGTTATAGGGTAGAGTCTTGGGAAACAAAATGTGAAGGTCTTTCGGTAAATATTATCCTAGACTCAACAACAGTCTCTTTATGTGCAGTTTACATTCCGTCACCTTTAAAATATGAAGTACTCGAAACCTATGTAAACAATATAGAACGGATAATTCATAAACAATCCTGTACTATTCTAATAGGAGATTTTAATATACCAGCAATACAGTGGACTGAAGGGTCGGATAATAAAAGTTTTACTCCTGATAATAAAAATACAGCAAGTGCATTAATTAATGATTTCATGGCAATAACAAATTTATCACAGTATAATGGAATTTGTAATTCATATGGAAAAGTTTTAGACCTTATTTTTAGCAATTATAACAACATTAGCACAGAACATAGTAATTTTTTTGCATGTCCAGTAGATAAATATCACCCTCCCTTGATAATAAATTATGAAACTACTCACAAGAATGCATTACTGCAAACATCTACAATGGTGAGACACAAATTTTTAAGTGCTGATTATAATATAATAAATAAAAAACTATCAGAAATAAGTTGGGAAGTTCTATTTCAAAATTCAAACAATGTCAATGAAATGACGGAAGTTTTCTATAGAGAGATACGTAAGGTGATCGAAAACTGGGTACCAAAGAAAAATATAAGGAAAACAAATTTATACCCTACTTGGTATAATAATTTGATTAAAAGATTGGCTGAAAAAAATAAATACAGAATTCGTTTTAAAAAATATACGAATCCATTAGATGAAATAGAATTTAAATTACTGCGAGACAGGTGCTAATTCTTATAAAGAGAGATTATAAAACTTATATCTCAACTCTGTCGAGTTGAAAATAACTCAACCAAAGATCCAAAATTTTTTTATTCGTTTTTAAAAGATAAACGCTATAATAAATGTGACTTCCCAGCCGTTATGACACTAAAAGGTTCTGCATTTACCGATGGAGCCGACATTTGCAACAAATTTGCTAATTACTTTTTTAATGAGGCGTTCAGCAGGGTGATAGGTCGGTAGCCGTCGGGGCGCCTTCGGTCCTTCTCTGGCTTCGGAATCATCACTACCAGGCCTTCCTTCCATGCCCGGGGGAAATATCCCAGCCGTAGGATGGCGTTAAAGAGCCTGGTGAGTGATGATATGGTCCGCATGGGGAGATACTGTAGTGCCAGGTTAGGCACACCATCTATCCCCGGAGCTTTCCTAGGCTTGAACCGCGCGATCGCCTTCTTCACGTCTGATAGGAAGGCGGTGACCGCTTGCTCCAGCTGTGCGTGGTGCTCCGGTCGCAAGCTGGGATTGGGTGCGAACTGACTCTCAAGGTGGTCTGCCAGGATTTCGGCCCTTCCTTGAGAGTCGTAGCACAGCGTGCCAGTGGGGTGGAAGAGAGGTCGGATGGGGGGCGGCTTCTTGGTAAGCTGCCGGCACAGTTTAGTGAGAGACGCTTCGTCCTCGGTGGCGTCACGAATCCTCGCGTCCCAACTCTCGGCATTGGACTCCGCGAGCGCTACGCGAATACGCTCCACCAAGACGTTGAGTTTCGTCTTGGTGGCGGGCTCGCGGGTCTGTTGCTACTGACTGCGCGTCTTCCTCTTACGCGCAATGAGGTCAGCAATGTGCCGTGGAGTTGGGGGAAGTCTTACCGGGCTGGCGGGGGTGGTAGCTTCCCAGAGGGCAGTCTAGATCGTCGCTGTGATCGACGCTTCAAGTCTATCGACACTAGGCGGATCATCAAGCGGTTCCTCTCGTGGCCGAGTCAGCTGGGCAGTGAGGGCCTCGAAGCGAGGCCAGCAGATTCGTCTCCTACGTAGAGGGGGGTGCCCTATGGCCGCTGGCGTTTCCCGTACTGAGAACAGTACTGGGAGGTGGTCAGAGCCGAGCGCGTCAGGCAGCACTACTGGAGCTTCGAGGAACACCGAGTTTGCCTCCAGCGCTTTGTGCACGCCTAGGTCAATAGTAGTCGCGGCCGCGGAGGCAGAGAAGGGATGGTGGTGGTAGTGGGTGGGTTCGTCAGACCCCTCCTCTACGTAGTCATTTCTATCGGCCGCCTCGAAGAGTTTTCTTCCTGGTTCATCCATGCGTGGGCAACACCAGGCGGGATGTTTAGCGTTCCAGTCCCGGGCCGCAATTGTGGGGAAGGTGTCACCAAGCACTCGGTGCACCTCATCGAGATTGAGAGCGCCTCGGGGGGGTCGGTAGATGGCATACAGCCTGATGGTCTGCATGCCAAGACACAACTCAACCCCTAGGGACTGGAACGACTGCGTCGCTAGGTCCGGAAGAGGAAGGTGAGGAAGGCTGCGTCTGACTGCGATGAGGAGGCCGCGCCACGCGTTTTTCTCAGTGTCCAGGCGCAGGGTGTGGTAGCCTGGGATGGCTAGGGGCTCTGAGGCTCTCAGATGGTTCTCATTTATGAGAGCGACATCTATGTTTTGTTCTCTGAGAAGGAGCCGGAGGAAGTGGGCTTTGTTTCTCAGAAAACAGGCGTTCCAGAACATGATGCGTAGCTCAGCCATTTGTGAGCAAACGCATCATGCCTGACAGCACGACCTCGACAGGGTCACGGTTCTCCTTGAGGGCAACAAGGAGGACATCCTCTCCCTTGAGGACGTCGATGGCCCTGTCAAGGGACGCGCGGGTATCGCCCGAAACTGGAGCAGCCTGGCTCCGGGAGGCTTGTGCAGCATCAGGGGCTGCACGGACTGCGGTGGATTGGCTGGTTGGCGCAGAAGAACAGGCAGTCCCCTTCTTCCTCTTACCCTTAGACCTCTTCTTGGAGGCACTACGGCCGACTCCGCCATCCCTCGTAGAAGGGGGATTGGCCGGAGCCATCAAAGAAGAGGCCTGTGCGGCCGCGGCTACCATGTTGGTAGGGACCGGGGCGACCGATGCCGGAGGCTTGGAGGCTTAGAGGCAGCTGTGAAGGCCAGTGTACCAGCTCTCTTATTCCTGAATTCCCTCTTTACTTGAGGGCACGAAGAATAATTGGCTGGATGCCCCCCCCCCCCCCACAGTTGGCGCACGTGGCGGGCTGCTCTAATGGGCGCGGGCAGTCCTGCGCGCGATGCTCTTATCCACATCTCACGCAGGCCAATCTGCGGTGGCACCCATGGCTCGAGTGCCGGAAGGCCTGGCAGCGGTGACACTGCGCTGGGCCCTTCCGGCTGCGCCAGGCTTCAATTTTGACGCCAGGCATGTACAGCAACTCATTGATGCTGTAGATGCCTGGCACGAGGTCCGGGGTATTGGCCAGGACTGCAAAGAAGATACAGTCCGGCCGACCTTTCCTCGCCCGGATCGGCCGGACATACTCGGCCTGATACCCGAGTTCTCCCAGCGCCTCCGTAATCTCCTCAGGAGTGGTCGTCACAGGAAGCCCCCTGATGGCCACCTTGCGACTCATTTCCGAGGGTTGTACGATATTCGCCCTCCGACTCTGGAGAGAAGCGCATACCTTTCCCAAATGGGCGCGCGTTGGGTGCGTGTCCCAACCTCTCTTTGAGCACCCGGAAGTGGGTCGCCCAGTTGGGCAGGGTCTTCACAACGAGAGGTGGGTAGCGAGGCCTCGATTTTGGGGCGGGTGCAGCTGCTGGGGCCGGTGCCGCCTGCGCCGCCTGGCTCGGGCTTCCTGCCCGGAGCGCATCGGCAAAGGTGACCGAGCTATCAGTAGCGGCACCCGTGGTGCTGGTGGTGGTAGAGGTGATGGGCGCGACCGTTTTAGGCGCTAGATTCTGTGCCCGAAGGCGTGGGTGCCTAGAGGCTCCCGCGGCGGCGGGGCGCGGTTGCGCGCAAAGCCTTTTTGGAAGCCTTTTTAGAATATTTACAAATGAAATATTTAAAATTTCCAAGGACAAGAGAAAGGTTCGGGCCGTATGAGCGTAGTGAATACGTACGTACAGTGCGAAGCTTGCAATCAATGCAATGCAATAATAATATGTATGAAATACCTTTCCTTTCTTCTAAGAAGACATTCTATATATATCAAAGGAGTGTGTAAGAATTGGTATTGCAAATGTATTAATAGCCTTTATATTATTTTTAGAGTAGAGATGGGATTTTAAAATAAGATTTAATCTTTGTCTAAATTTCTGCATTAGCTCTACCTTTGTTTCTGTTTGTTTTATTCTTCTACACTGGTTAAAACCTAAATATTTATAAATTTCACCATCATCCATTTACTCTATTGTTTCATTATTTTTTAGTGTGTAACTGTGACTCTCTATTTTACCTTTATTTATTAATAATATTTTACATTTGTCTACTCCAAATTGCATACTTATATCATTTGAAAATTGTTGAGTTATGTCTGCTAATTTAAAGAGGTTATTCTTATTATTAGAAAATAGTTTTATGTCATCCATATATAGCAAATGTGATAGAATATATTCACTATCAGTCGTTTTTAAGTTATATCCTATTCCAGGCTTGTTTAGTAAGCTTGACAATGGATTCAAAGCCAAACAAAACCATAAGGGACTCAGGGTATCTCCTTGAAATATTCCACGTAATATACGAATGGGCTCAGTTGTAATTGTGGAAGTTGAGGTTTTGAGTTTTAATATCGTTGTCCAATATTCCATAACAGTTTTTAAAATTATATGATTTTGGGGTGAATTTTATATAGTTGCAAGATGTAAAGCAGCCAGCTATGAGGTACAGAATCGAATGCTTTGCGGTAATCTATAAACATGCTATAAATATTGTGCTTCTTCTTAAATGTGTTATTTAAAATAATAGAATCTATAATTAACTGCTCTTTACATCCTTGACTGTTCTTTCTGCATTCCTTTTGTTGCTCTGCAAGTACATTATACTTATCTAAATGGTTGTAAATAGATTCACTTAAGCATGCTGTATAAATTTTGTAAACAGTCTGGAGGCAAGTTATCGGTCTGTAGTTCGATGGATTTTGTGTGTCTTTGCATTTAGGTAACATATAAGTAACCCCTTGTGTAACATAATCTGGCATGGTCTGTGGAAATTGCATAAATGAATTGAAGTGATAGTGTAAGTACGGGTGAATGCAAGTGAATTTTTTATACCAAAAATTATGAATGTAGTCAGTTCCAGGAGCCTTCCAATTATGCGATCGATTAATCACCTGTGTTAATGTTTCTATTGTTATTTGTTGGAATTCCATATCAGGGATATCTGTAGTTGCATTCTCAATACTCTGAATCCAGTCAGCTTCTATGTTATGTACAATTGGCACTTCCCATATATCTGCCCAAAATGTTTGTAAACTTTCTTTTGTCGGTGTATTTTTATTTTCTACGAATGGTGTTTGATTTGTAATATTTCTGTAAAATCCTTTTTCGTTTTTAATGAATTGTGAATTTTGTTTTTTCCTAATTGTACAATTTAAGTATCTTTTCAATCTGCTAGATGCTGTATTTAGTTTTTGCTTTAGAGTATCCAAGAAATGATTAATTTCTATATTTAAATCATCGTGTTGGGCGTGTTTCTGATATTTACTTTTAATTATTTCGAGGTGTGTGATTATTTTTTTACTCCTGTTTCCATTCATATATTGTGTCAATCGTGCTATTTCACGTCGATACTTAGCTATTTTGTTTTCTAATCTTATTTGCCATTTCGGTTTGTAATTATGTCTTGGTTCATTATCTTTGTCTGTTCTAATTTTTCCACTATTGCTAATGATTGCAGTATAGGCTGCTACATATATTATTGTTTGGAAAGTTATGAAATCTTGTTCTTCTGATATAAATTTAGGAATTACATTTTTATTTAAATAATCAGTAGATTATTTAAATAAAAATGTAATTCCAAACAATAGTAATTGTTACAAATTTTCTAGACGTTTTTTGTTTTGGAAGATGAGGTCTTGAAACCGGGTCAGTGTTTTTAAATCTTTCCAATACTAAGCGAAATTGTTGTTCTATCTCTTTATAGTTTAACTTATAAGGATGAAGATCATTACTTTGTTCAATAGATTCGGTGCATGCTGGGGCAGCAAAATCTGTATTTTCTTATAAAGTATTTAATATATTGTTCGGGATATGAGTGGTCCGCCTATTACATATTGAATTAATTTGTGACTTGTTCTGACGTTCAATTTCTACTTGATTTTTGATTTCTTGTATTCTATCATCAGACACCATTTTGTTTTTTAAAATTACTCTACGTTGATCCGCTAGTCTTTGTTCTGGTATATGGGCAAGATGGGGAAATGATTGAACGAAGGAATTGTGTAATTTTTTACGGTATGCTGTTTTGTTAGTTTCTAAATCAGTGATTTGAAAGTAAATACGTACTATAGCTTCATTAATATTATTTGACCAACTCATCCTACCTTCAGCCTGTTTTAAATTTGGGGTTTGAAAATCTGACGTTTGGGTTGAGTTTGTGCTAAAATTTAGTATTATGGAAACTTCTTTTCTTATGTTAGATAAAATATCTTCAGAAAGTAATTTATTGTTCACTATTGCTCTACGCTAATCACTAATTCTCTGTTTCGTAGCTTGCATTTCTGGGTATTTTTGGATAAAAGATTGATGTAATGAATTTAAATAACCTCGTGAAATAGTTTCTAATTTACTTACGATGAGGTAAGTGCGCCATATGAACGTATTCATTTCAATTGTCCATTGTTTTCTCGCACAAACTTTAGCGATAGTGGGTCCAATATTTTTGGCTTTTGCCCCTTGGACAACATCTATTACCTGATGTGATTCGGATGTGATGAATATGAGGATGAATAATGACTATTTGGTGATGATGCAGGATGACTGATGATTTCGGCTGTAACATCCTTGTCGGTAGGAGTCCGCCTGCTCAACTCCATACCGCCGATGGTTCGCATTCTGGAGCATCCAGCATCGGCTCCAGATGCGCTCCGGCGACCCCCGGGCAGCGGCCGCAAATACGTGTATACTTTTTTATCCATTGTAACTCCATTTTTCACTGACAAGTAATGTTTTTCCGGCTCAGTGGAAGAATGCGTATGTCGTTTCCTTACCTAAAACTTCCAACCCCACTACCGTTGCTGAATATCGTCCTATATCTGTTCTTCCCCTCCTATCCAAAGTCCTTGAATCCTTCATAAACAGTCAACTTCATGGTTTTCTCTCCTCTAATAATCTCTTATGTCCTTATCAATCTGGCTTCCGTCCCTATCACAGTACAGTTACTGCGTTGCTGAATATCACTGAGGACATACGTTGTGCTATGGATAACACCAAGCTCACCGTGATGGTACTACTTGATTTCAGCAGCGCTTTTAATTCTGTTGATTTTGATATACTTCTGGGCACTCTTCGCGCAGCTAACATCTCTTCTTCAGTTATCAACTGGTTCTGTTCATATCTATTCGGTCGTCGGCAGTGTGTAAAAGCTAACGGTGTCACATCATCATGGTTGGAACTCACTGCTGGTGTACCTCAAGGCGGCGTTCTCTCTCCACTTCTTTTTTCTATTTTTATTAATAACATATCAAAAGTCATTTCTTCTTCCTATCATTTGTATGCAGATGACCTGCAGTTATATAAACATTGTAATTTGAATGAATTACCTAAGGCTATCGAAACTCTAAACAAGGATCTTATTGTTATTCACTGAATCATTTGGCTTACTAGTTAACCCTAAAAAATCGCAAACAATTATTGGTAGTAACAAGATTAGAGGTAGAATCAGTTGGAACCTCTATATGATAAACTTGAAACTTGTATATATATATATATATATATATATATATATATATATATATATATATATATATATATATATATATATATATATATATATATATATATATATATATATATATATATATATATATATATATATACCTCTATATGATAAACTTGAAACTGTGGAGGGGCAGAAGCTCATCTACAAATTGGCACGTGCTCGGGATAAAGCGACGCAAGATATCACAAAATGTCTTTGCGTCAGAGATTCCCAGGGCAAGCTGCTTTGTAGTCATGCTTCTGTGAAGGAGAGGTGGAGAAGTTACTTCTTGGAGCTGCTGAATACTCAGCACCCGGGTAGTATTCCGTCTGAACCACCTCCTAACCTGGGACTTACTGCTCCAATAACCCTTGATGAAACTCGGAATTGTCTTCGACGCATGAAGAACGGCAAGGCGGTGGGACCTGACGATATTCCGGTCGAAGCGTGAAAATTGTTAGGCTCTCGTGGTGTGCTCATGCTTACTGATCTTTTTAACCGCATTTTGAACACTGGGACGATGCCACATCAATGGCGGCACAGTTTTATTACCCTTATTTACAAAGGAAGGGGCAGTGTTCAAGATTGCGGTAGTTATAGGGGCATTAAGATTATGAGTCACACCATGAAGCTCTTCGAGCGCGTGATTGCCCTCAGGCTCTGCCGAGAGTGTACTGTCTCTGAGCGTCAATATGGATTTCAGCCAGGATCAGGCACTACGGAGGCCATTTTTGCCCTCAGAATTTGATGGAGGCACACAGGGAATAGAGGAGAGCTCTGCATGTGGCATTCTTAGACCTGCAGAAGGCCTTTGACTGTGTGCAACGTCAGTGTATCTGGTGGGCACTGCGATCCAAAGGGATCCCTGAATCCTATTTTGCTATTATCAGAGACATGTACAACGACTCTGTTTCTACAGATAGGACCGCTGTTGGCGATACCAAACCCTTCCCAATTACAGTAGGGGTTCACCAAGGCTCAGCTCTTTGTCCACTTTTGTTTAATGTAGTGCTAGATACTGTCACGGCTCACATCCAGGACCAGCCTCCATGACTGATGATGTATGCCGATGACATAGTACTCATTGACGAGAACCGACTGATGCTGGAGCGTAAAGTGAATGCCTGGAAGAGTGCGCTTGAGAACGGTGGCCTTAAACTGAATGTGTCAAAGACCGAGTACATGGCTTGCGGGAACCCAGACTCGAGCACCATCCACATCGGGCCTGAGCCAGCCGTTAAGTCGGAGAAGTTCAGGTACCTTGGATCCATTATGCACGAGTCCGAAGGCATCGACTACGATGTCCACGCCCGACTTAGCGCTGCTTACTGCCTGCCTGCTGCCTAGATGTTATTGGCATAGTCGTAGCATATAATTATGATTACAGACCTGATGAATGGTCTAAAAATATTGTATCTCCTCCCCGTAAGCCCCACCACCACGACAAGGTCAATTCCCGTGTGGGGTTATTATTATTATTATTATTACTATATTATGCAAGCTGAATGAGTTGTAGGCAGAATGAATATGAAAAAAAATGGAGACGGCGGGAGCGTTATGTAAAAAAATGGTTGCTTGAAAAATTCTTAGATAAGTTTTAATATATTATTATTTAATTCCAGCTATATTTAATATAAATATACAAGGAATATGAGAAGTGAAACATATAATTATAATTGAAATAATCGAGGCTGGTATGATAAGCGCTTCCACTTTAGACTTTACCCTTGTATAACATGAAACAATTTATTGGTAAGTTTTAAAATGTATTATTAATATTAAGAAGAATAATACCAGCGTATATAATTCTGTAAAGAAATAAATATTATTTTTATTAAATGTAAATAAAGACAAGGAGATGTTTAATGAGATATGTAAAACTATTATACTAATAATTTACATCAAATGTCTGCCGCCATATTTATTTGATGTTGTATGGGAAATTAGCGGTAAAATGATTTTGTATATAGTTCATATTATAGTCGAATCTTGTTTATAGTAACGTTTATAATATAACGGTGTATATAAACATATACTTTACTATTTGCTATTTTCTTAATGTTAAAATATAATTCTACACTACATAAAATAAAATACAGAACAAAAAAGAAAACACAAAGATAACTAAAATGTACATCAGGCGGCTTTGTAACTATAAGCGATCTCTTCCAGGCAGCCTTAAAGTGATTAATTAAATGGGTAGGCGGTGTATTTACTTCATATACACAAATACATACACATTTACATATATACGTAAATATATATATATATATATATATATATATATATATATATATATATATATATATATATATATATATATATATATATATATATATATATATATATATATATATATATATATATATATATATATATATATATATATATATATATATATATATATATACATACATACATACATATATACAAACAAACGTACAATTGGAAACATGTATATATTTATAAATATAAATAATAATTTAATAATAATAATAAGAACAATAATTTAATACATATACATAATGAGAGCCAAGAAAGTCTTTAAGGAGATAAGTAATGTCTCTTCAGAAGCGATTAAAAGTGATTAAAGCAATTCCATAATCGCGCAGCCAAGACTGTAAAGGTTTTGGTGAAAAAGGATGTGGAATGGGAAGGGATTTTGAGGCCAAAGTCTTGATGGTATCGGAGACAGCGAACGTGCGAGTTACTTAAAAACTCAAACCGTTCTTTAAGGTATAGAGGAGTTAAAGGATTAAACAGCACGCAGTACAGAAAGTGTAAACTATGGATATTCCTGCAAAGTCGTATAGGAAGCCACGTGAGCTGTTTGCGAAAGAAGGAAATGTGCTGATAGCGAAACCAAATATAAACCTTATACTTAGATTTTGAAGTCGCGCGCGCGGCGCTTCTGCCAGAACATCATACCGTATCGGAGTATGACATGTATAGCACACATAGATCAAATATGATGCTTCATGTTGTTAATTAACTGTAAATTATCTTCATTCCAAAATAAGAACATTTCGAAGAAAAAAGATACATTTCCGATAGCTCCCTTATTATTTATTTAGCAAAAATATTTTGACAACATATGATATCCTAGTACTCTAACAGTGAATACACGTGACTGATGATACAGCTATGGTAGTAGTCTTCGAATACCGTATTATATCGATATGTTAATGCCACACTCTTCATGCTTGCTTCCACTCTGTCAACCCTATCATAATAGTTTATAATATGTAAATATAAAAAAACATATATTTGTAATACGTGTCTAAAATACATAGAATATATAAAATACCGTTCGATGTGGGAATATGATTAATCCATCCGAGACTCAGTAACTCGATACTACACTGTTAAGAAAAAGGAGACACTTACAAAATATTTCTTTATGGCTTGTATAAGTTGACCTCGAGTTTTATATTAAACGTGATTTTTAAATAATCGTAAGATTGTAATCGTCAATCACGCACATAACAGAAATATAAAAAAAATCAAGTCACAAGCTAATATTGGCCATTTTATAGATTCACGCTCTATCTCCCTTATAGAAAAATATAAAAAGAGACTAGTGTCAAGCCACGTTGGTATCCGCGTGTTGACTAAAGGAACTCAACGTCGCCCATTATCGTACCAGAAAGGGTACTTAAGTATAAAATACTCCCACGAATAGGAATTTAACCCAAAATTATTGCGTTTATTGTCAGACGTTATCCTACTGCGCCATTATGTTTCCAATTATTTATTTGTTAACTACTAAGTACTTAAAGGCTTCAAATAAAATTAAAGAAAATATAAAATGTTGAGGACCGTCGTGGCGCAGAGACACATCGCCTGCCTGTAAACAAGATGGCTTATGGGCTCGATTCCCACTCGGAGAGAATGAATCATTTTAAACGTCTGCGACCTGGCAACAAGGCAAAGCATGGCGTTGAGTTCCGCTTTTCAATACGCAATGGCTCGAATGTCGGAAAGTGGGGAAAGGTGTGTCTTAACACTAGGTTCGACCTACGGTTCTCTCTGCCTACAATGATATGTGCAGGATGCAGTCTAAAGCTAAACAAACAGCAGTTGAGAACCCTATTAATAACATTTTTACGGCGACGGCATTTCCAATATTAATGCTCGCGCCGACACGGCCATTCTGCAGCAGGTCGTGCTCGACATGCCCTGTAAATACTCATAAAATCTTTATATGTAGAATCTGAAGTAGTTAGTGCTTCCGTATAACCGTGCACAGCTTGGATGAGGCGTTCAGCAGGGTAATGGGTCGGTAGCCGTCGGGGCGCCTTCGGTCCTTCCCTGGCTTCGGAATCATCACTACCAGGCCTTCCTTCCATGCCCGGGGGAAATATCCCAGCCGTAGGATGGCGTTGAAAAGCCTGGTGAGTGATGATATGGCCCGCATGGGGAGATGCTGTAGTGCCAGGTTAGGCACACCATCTATCCCCGGAGCTTTCCTAGGCTTGAGCTGCGCGATCGCCTTCTTCACGCTCGACGGGGAAAAGAAGGGCGGAGGAGGACTCGGGCTAGGGGGGTCCGATAGGAAGGCGGTAACCACTTGCTCCGGCTGTGCGTGTTGCTCCGGTCGCAAGTTGGGATTGGGTGCAAGTTGATTGGCGAACTGACTCTCAAGGTGGTCTGCCAGGATTTCGGCCCTTCCTTGAGAGTCGTAGCACAGCGTGCCGTCGGGTTGGAAGAGAGGTCGGATGGGGGGCGGCTTCTTGGTAAGCTGCCGGCACAGCTTCGTGAGAGACGCTTCGTCCTCGGTGGCGTCACGAATCCTCGCGTCCCAACTCTCGGCATTGGACTCTGCGAGCGCTGCGCGAATACACTCCACCAAGACGTTGAGTTTCGTCTTGGTGGCGGGCTCGCGGGTCTGTTGCCACTCACTGCGCGTCTTCCTCTTACGCGCAATTAGGTCAGCACTGTGCCGTGGAGTTGGGGGAAGTCTTACCGGACTGGCGGGGGCGGTAGCCCTCACGGAGGGCAGTCTGGATCGTCGCTGTGATCGACGCCTCAAGTCTATCGACACTAGGCGGATCATCAAGCGGTTCCTCTCGTGGCCGAGTCAGCTGGGCAGTGAGGGCCTCGAAGCGGGGCCAGCAGATTCGTCCCCTACGTAAAGGGGGGTGCACTGCGATTGCTGGCGTTCCCCGTACGGCAAAGAGGACGGGGAGGTGGTCAGACCCATAGGCATCAGGTAGGGATTCCGGCTGTTCGAGGGACACCGAGCTAGCATCGACCCCTTTGTGCACGATCAGGTCGATCGTGGTCCCGGGGAAGTTGCTATTATGAGAGTAGTGGGTGGGCTCGTCAGGCCCTTCCACTACATACCCATTCCTGTCGGCGTCCACGAACAGCTTCCTACCCGTGGTGCACGCAATGTGGCAGCGCCACGCTTGGTGTTTGGCGTTCCAGTCCCCTGCCGCAATGATGGGGGTTGTACTACCAAGGACAAGCTTCACTTCGCTAAGTCTTAGCGTGGAGTTGGGGGGTCGGTAGATGGCATACAGCCTGACAGGTTGCCTGCCAACCATTACCTCGATCCCCAGGGACTGGAACGACATCGTAGCCAGGTCAAGAACAGGAAGGTGAAGAAGGCTGCGTCTGACTGCGATGAGGAGGCCGCGCCACGCGTTTTCCTCAGCGTCCAGGCGCAGGGTGTGGTAGCCTGGGATGGCTAGGGGCTCTGAGGCTCTCAGATGGGTCTCATTTATGAGAGCCACATCTATGTTTTGTTCTCTGAGAAGGAGCCGGAGGAAGTGGGCTTTGTTTCTCAGAGAACAGGCGTTCCAAAACATGATGCGTAGCTCAGCCATTTGTGAGCAAACGCATCATGCCTGAAAGCACGACCTCAACTGGGTCCCGATTTTCCTTAAGGGCCATAAGGACTTCCTTAAGGACGTCGATAGCCCTGTCGCGCGGGCCTCGCCTGAAACTGGGGCAGCCTGGCGCTGGAAGGATTGTGCAGCATCAGGGGCTGCATGGGTTGATCTTGGGTGGCTAGTCTGGACTGTAGAAGAAGCCGTCCCCTTGTTCTTCTTTCCTTTCGACCTCTTCTTAGACGCGCTACGGCAGCTCCACCGTCCCTAGTGGAAGGCGGATTGGCCGGAGCCATCAGGGAAGAAGCCTGTGCGTCCGCGGCTACCATATTGGTAGGGACCGGGGCGACCGAAGCCGTAGGCTTCGAGACTGCAGTGAGGGCCAGTGTACCAGCCCTCTTATTCCTGAGTTCCCTCTTTATTTGAGGGCACGAAGAATAATTGGCTGGATGGGTCTGGCTGCTCTAATGGGCGCGGCTGGCTGCTCTAATGGGCGCGGGCAGTACTGCGCGCGATGCTCTTCTCCGCATCTCACGCAGGCCAATCTGCGGTGGCACCCATGGCTCGAGTGCCGGAAGGCCTGGCAGCAGTGACACTGCGCTGGGCCCTTCCGGCTGCGCCAGGCTTCTATTTTGACGCCAGGCATGTACAGCAACTCATTGATGCTGTAGATGCCTGGCACGAGGTCCGGGGTATTGACCAGGACCACAAAGAAGATGCAGCCCGGCTGACCTTTCCTCGCCCGGATCGGCCGGACATACTCGACCTGATACCCGAGTTCTCCCAGCGCCTCCGTAATCTCCTCAGGAGTGGTCGTCACAGGAAGCCCCCTGATGGCCACCTTGCGACTCATTTCCGAGGGAAGTGCGTAGGAGAACCAGCTAATCTTTTCCGTCATCTCCAGGTTGGCGAGGTACCGCTGGATTGTTCGATATTCGCCCTCTGACTCTGGAGAGAAGCGCACACCTTTCCCAAATGGGCGCACGTTGGGTGCGTGTCCCAACCTCTCTTTGAGCACCCGGAAGTGGGTCGCCCATTTGGGCAGGGTCTCCACAACGAAAGGTGGGTAGGGAGGCCTCGGTTTTGGGGCGGGTGCAGCTGCTGGAGCCGGTGCCGCCTGCGCCGCCTGGCTCGGGCTTCCTGCCCGGAGCGCATCGACAAAGGTGACCGAGCTATCAGTAGCGGCACCCATGGTGCTGATGGTGGTAGCGGTATTGGGTGCGACAGTTTTAGGCGCTGGATTCTGTGCCTGAAGGCGTGGGTCCCTAGAGGCTCCCGGGGCGGCGGGGTGCGGTTGCGCGCAAAGCCTTTTTGGATTCGTTTCGGGGGCCTCATCAGTGGGCCTGGGTCTCCGGACAGGGGTGAGGGCTGATGTCGGCGCCTCCTCCATCCCGATATCTGCGGTGTCGGCGCTCGCGAGCTCTCTCTCTTTATCGTTGAGGAACATACAAATATGTTCCAGCAACGACTTGGAGATAGCCCCACGCCGCCGCAAATGGGACACAAGGATCATGTCCCTATGCAGCTGCGTTCTGGGCGACAGCTCCGCGTCATACCGAGACCTCTTAGAGGGTTGTACTTCTCTAGCTGCGGGCCTGGAAGCCCGCTTCGGCGTTATAGTTGGGTCTGTTCCACGCGGGGAGGTGGTAACAACACCCGCGGGGGGCACTGAGACCGCCAGTTGGGGGCCGGAAACACCAGTGGAGCGCGCTTTCAAGTCGCGCGCCTTTAGTGTCCGAGAGTTCGCCCCAAAAGCGGGCCTGGCCATAGAACGGCCCAACTCAGTGATGCCACTGGAGACTGACACAAGGCCGGAGTCGGTTGCGGTCGGCAAGGGACCGATAAGGGGCATGCTCCGCGCAGAAGCGGTGCCCGCAGAAGTTCCTGTTCCGGAGAGGTGCGAGGCGCGAGGGGGTGGGGTTGGTCCCGACCCACTGGCCCCTACGTCCGAAGGAGGTCTGGTGCGCGAACGGGAGCGATCCCGCTGCGCATTCTTTCGGCCGCTCATTTCTGAGACGGCAACTTCTTCGCTGAAAGCCCGACAACCATACGGTCAACAGAAGACCGAGAATGGACTTGAGGTGACGTCACCACGACGTCACAAAAGCGACACGGCGACAGAACGCCGGCGAAAATAATAGAATATTTACGAATTAAATATTTAAAATTTCCAAGGACAAGAGAAAGGTTCGGGCCGTATGAGCGTAATGAATATTTAAAGTGGGGAAGATACCCATTTATACCCTATATTATACTTGTATACCTCCACATATACACACATATATACATATATATATATATATATAAATATATTTATTTATTAATATTAAATTAAATAATTAAAATTTTATTATATATATATATATATATATATATATATATATATATATATATATATATATATATATATATATATATATATATATATATATATATATATATATATATATATATATATATATATATATATATTACTAGAAAAGATAGAAGAAATTATTAAAAATTTATTAATGTATATTAAATAGATCATGTAGAGTTATTATATATATATTAAAAATTTAATATAAAAAAAAATCTAAGTAAAATTAAAAAATAATAGATAAAATTTTATGTTTTGAACAATTTATTTTGAATTCATTTTACATATAAATTTTAGTGTTAATTTTTGATTATTTAAATAATAATTTATGGTTAAAGTAGTAATTAATATTAAAAATTTAAGAAATTAAGATTTAGTAATATAAAAATTAAGAACTTATTTTGTGCCAGCAGTTACGGTTAAACAAAAGTTAAATTAAATTAATTCAGTATATAATAAATAATTATATAAATATTAAATTAAATATTAAATTATTAAGTGAAATTTTAATTTAATTAAAATTTATTTATAAATTATGATTTAATAGATTTTAGTGTAAACTAGGATTAGATACCCTATTATTAAAAATTTAATTTTAAATACTAAAATAGTAAATACATTATATTGAAACTTAAATAAAATGGCGGTATTTTAGTTCATTTAGAGAAATCTGTCTAATAATTGATAATCCACGAATAAATTTACTTAATTCATTATTTTATATATCATTGATAAAAAATATTTTTAAATAATAATAATATTTTAAAATTTAAATTAGAAATTAATTCAAATCAAGATGCAAATTATAATTAGGATTAAGATGAGTTACAATAAATTTATTTAAATTGATATAATATTTGTAAAATATAATTGAAGGTGGATTTAAAGGTAATTTTAAGTAGTTTATTAAAATGATTAATAATTAAAATATGTACATATTGCCTGTCACTTTCATTTTAAAATTGGAATGAGTCGTAACAAAGTAGAAGTACTGGAAAGTGTTTCTAGAATGATCAAATTAGAGCTTGAATAAGTATTTCATTTACATTGAAAAGATATTATATTATTAATTAATTTGAGGGGGAAAATTAATAATTTATATAAATAATAAAAAAAAATTTAATATTGGGGGGTATTAAAGTATTTTTTAAGAAAAAATATAAATTTTTATAGTAAATTAGTATTGTAGAAGAATTTTGAAATAATTTAAATAATAATTAATATAAAAGTAAATTTAATTTATTGTATCTTGTGTATCAGAGTTTATTAAAAAATATTTGTTAAATAATAAAATCTCGAATTTAAAAAGAGTTAATTAGTTAGTAAAGTTAATGTTGTGTAATTATTTTTAATAATTAATTTGAAATGAAATGTTAATCGTTTTTAAATATATCTAGTTTTTTTAGAAAAAATTTAATTTAAAATTTAAAAATTTATAAATTTATTATTTAATTAATAAATTTTAAGATTAAGATTAAGATGAAATATATTAAGGGATAAGCTTTAATTTAAATATTTATAATATATATATATATATATATATATATATATATATATATATATATATATATATATATATATATATATATATATATATATATATATATATATATATATATATATATATATATATATATATATATATATATATATGTAAAATAAATTTAAAATTTTTAAAATTTATATTGTTTATTAATTAAAATTAATTATAAAAAAATTATTTAAATAATTATTTAAATTTTTATAAAAAAATATTTTTTAATAAAAAAAAAATACTAATAATGATAAAATTAGTATATTATTGTAAAATAAAATAAATTTAAATTAAAATTAATTTAAAGGAATTCGGCAAAAATTTATATTCACTTGTTTGTCAAAAACATGTCTTTTTGGTTAATAATTTAAAGTCTAATCTGCCCACTGATTAATAATTAAAGGCTGCAGTATATTGACTGTACAAAGGTAGCATAATCATTAGTCTTTTAATTGAAGACTTGTATGAAAGATTTGATGAAATATAAACTGTCTCTAATTTAATTATAGAAATTAATTTTTTAATTAAAAAGTTAAAATAAATTAAAAAGACGAGAAGACCCTATAGAGTTTTATAACAATTAAAAATTTGGATTATGTATATAAATAAAAATTTAAAATTTTATTATTATTTTATTGGGGCGATAGAAAAATTTAATTAACTTTTTTAAAAAAAAAATCATAAATAAGTGAATAAATGATCCATAAATAGTGACTAAAAGAAAAAATTACCTTAGGGATAACAGCGTAATTTTTTTTTTAGTACAAATAAAAAAAAGGTTGCGACCTCGATGTTGGATTAAGATAAAATTTAAATGCAAAAGTTTAAAATTTTGATCTGTTCGATCATTAAAATCTTACATGATCTGAGTTCAAACCGGTGTGAGCCAGGTTGGTTTCTATCTTTTAGCAAAAAAAAATATTTTAGTACGAAATGTCGGGAAATGTCACCGGTTTGCCATGAGTGTGATGCCTCCGTCGACTCGGCACATCATACTCTGGCTGAATGCCCCGCTTGGGCCCCACAGCGCCATGCCTTGATGGCTGTGGTGGGTCAAGATCTTTCTTTATCCAGTGTAGTAAGGGCCATGCTGGATAGTAAGGGGAACTGGTCTGCAATGGTCTCTTTCTGTGAGGCAGTCATCTCACTAAAAGAGACCGTGGAGCGAGTGCGCGAATCCCGCATTAATGTAGACCCATTTCGCCGCCGTAGACCAGGAAGCAGGAGAATGCGCTATGCGCTACTCCAACCTTAAAGAAACGCCTGTAGGAGGAGCATTCTGGCCCTTCTGAAATATAATAAAATTAAATTATAATCATAAAATTTTATTATATAAATTATTATAAAATTTATTTCTTTATAAATATAAAAAAATCCTATTAATAAAGGTAAAGAAGCAAATAAAGTATAAAATAATAGATGCTTGAATTCATTCAGGTTGATACCATCATCCAATAATTAATATTAAAGTAGGAATTAATCTCCCCTCAAAAAATAAGTTAAATATAATATTAATATTAAAAAAATAATATTAAATAAAAATAAAGAACTAAACAATTTTGTTTTATTTAATCTTTCTATGGCTATAATTATTAAAATTTTAATTCAAATTCTTAATAAAATTAAACCATAAGAAATTATATCACGCCCAAATATATAACTTAAATTGCAAAAATTTATAATTGAAATTCTTCTATTTATAAATAATAATATCATAAATATAAAAATAAATTGAACCAATCAAAATATATTTTGATTTAAACATAAAGGTATAATAAAAATTATTATTATTAAATATTTTATCATTAAATTAAATTGAAAGTTTGAAAATAATCATTTCCATGAGTACAAATTATTGATACTAAAATTGATAATCCTTAGGCCCCTTCACAAACTGTAAAAACTAAAAAAATTATCAATATATATATATATATATATATATATATATATATATATATATATATATATATATATATATATATATATATATATATATATATATATATATATATATATATATATATATATATATATATATATATATATATATATATATATATATATATATATATATATATATATATATATATATGTTTCAAGAATTGCATCCAATATATTTATTATATTAAGTTTAATTTATTAAATTTTATTTTCAATTTATTTTAAAAATAATTTAACTTGAATAAATACATATATTAATGAAGAAATATTAAATTTTTTAAATTTATTTATGTTTTCTAATAATGAATATAATTTTTATTTATCAAAATTATGCAATGAACAAACTTATTTATTAATATTTATATTAATTATTTACTTATTTATTACTCTTGTCGCAGTAGTAAAAATTACAAATATTTTTTTTGGACCTTTACGTTCAATTATATAAAATATTTATTTAACTAATGATAAATTTTTTTAAGCCTATACGTAAAACTCACCCAATTTTAAAAATCATTAATGGATCATTAATTGATTTACCTTCCCCATCAAATATTTCCTCATGATGAAATTTTGGATCATTATTAGCCTTATGTTTAATAATTCAAATCATTACAGGATTATTTTTAACTATATATTATTCAGCTAATATTGACATTGCATTTTTTAGAGTAAATTATATTTGCCGAAATGTAAATTATGGGTGACTAATCCGAACATAATAAACAATTAATAAACATATATATATATATATATATATATATATATATATATATATATATATATATATATATATATATATATATATATATATATATATATATATATATATATATATATATATATATATATATATATATATATATATATATATATGTTTCAAGAATTGCATCCAATATATTTATTATATTAAGTTTAATTTATTAAATTTTATTTTCAATTTATTTTAAAAATAATTTAACTTGAATAAATACATATATTAATGAAGAAATATTAAATTTTTTAAATTTATTTATGTTTTCTAATAATGAATATAATTTTTATTTATCAAAATTATACAATGAACAAACTTATTTATTAATATTTATATTAATTATTTACTTATTTATTACTCTTGTCGCAGTAGTAAAAATTACAAATATTTTTTTTGGACCTTTACGTTCAATTATATAAAATATTTATTTAACTAATGATAAATTTTTTTAAGCCTATACGTAAAACTCACCCAATTTTAAAAATCATTAATGGATCATTAATTGATTTACCTTCCCCATCAAATATTTCCTCATGATGAAATTTTGGATCATTATTAGCCTTATGTTTAATAATTCAAATCATTACAGGATTATTTTTAACTATATATTATTCAGCTAATATTGACATTGCATTTTTTAGAGTAAATTATATTTGCCGAAATGTAAATTATGGGTGACTAATCCGAACATTACATGCTAATGGAGCATCCTTTTTTTATTTGTATTTATTTACATATTGGCCGAGGAATTTAGTATGAATCTTTTAATTTAAAACTAACTTGAATAGTTGGAGTAATTATTTTATTTTTACTAATAGCAACAGCATTTATAGGATATGTTTTACCTTGAGGACAAATATCTTTTTGAGGAGCAACAGTAATTACTAATTTACTATCTTCTATCCCATATTTGGGAACTATATTAGTAAATTGAATTTGAGTGGGATTTGCTGTTGATAACGCAACTTTAACCCGATTTTATACTTTCCATTTTTTATTTCCATTTATTATTCTAATATTAACTATAATTCATTTATTATTTTTACACGAAACAGGTTCTAATAATCCCTTAGGAATTAATAGTAACTTAGATAAAATTCCATTCCATCCATTTTTTACTTTTAAAGATTTAATTGGATTTATTATTCTAATTTTTTTAGTAGTAATACTTACTTTAATAAATCCTTATTTATTAGGAGACCCTGATAATTTTATCCCTGCTAATCCTTTAGTCACCCCAATTCATATTCAACCTGAATGATATTTTTTATGTGCATATGCAATTTTACGATCTATTCCTATTAAATTAGGAGGTGTAATTGCATTAGTTATATCTATTTTAATTTTAATTATTTTACCATATACATTTAATAAAAAAATTCAAGGAATTCAATTTTATCCTTTAAATCAAATTTTATTTTGATTTTTAATTATAACTATCATTTTACTAACATGAATTGGAGCCCGACCTGTTGAAATACCTTATATTATTACAGGGCAAATCTTAACTTTAATTTATTTTTCTTATTTTATTATTAACCCAATTCTAAATAAATTTTGAGATAAATGAATTTTTAATTAATTAATGAGCTTGTAATAAGCATTTGTTTTGAAAACTTAAGAGAGAATAATTATTCTATTAATTTATACTAAATTTATTTTATTAAGTTAATATTATTTTTACACCTAAAAAAATAATAAATAATTTAAAGAAACAGGCAAATATCTTTTTCAACATAAATATATTTATTTATCATATCGATAACGAGGTAAAGTTCCTCGAACCCAAATAAAAAAAAAGACATAAATACTAATTTTAAATAAAATATTAAATTTAACTCACACCCCCCTATATAAATAAGTACAAATAATATTCTTATAAATAAAATTCTAGAATATTCAGCTAAAAAAATTAAATAAAATCCCCCTTTTCTATATTCAATATCAAACCCTGAAACTAATTCTCTCTCCCCTTCTGCAAAATCAAAAGGAGTTCGATTTATCTCAGCTAATAAAGAAGAAAAAAAACACATTATTAAAGGTATTATTATAAATATACATCAAATTAAAAATTGATATTCTATAAATTAAAATCTAAATTAAAATCTATCACCAAAACAATTCTTGATATAAAAATTAAAGATAATCTAACTTCATAAGAAATTGTTTGAGCTACTGCTCGTAACCCTCCTAATAATGAATAATTTCTATTTGAAGACCAACCAGCAATTAACAGTGTATAAACCCCAACTCTTTTTTTTTTTTTTTTTTTTTTTTTATTACGCTGGGAAATGCGATTATGCAGATGTACTGTGGGACTCACCGGTAAGTCCAGTCCTACCCACTAAAACCCAGCGGAAACCCTCTCCATCTATATAAGACGTCGCAGGATCGCTTGCGATTCGAATTCAAGCATCTATTATTTTATACTTTATTTGCTTCTTTACCTTTATTAATAGAATTTTTTTTATATTTATAAAGAAATAAATTTTATAATAATTTATATAATAAAATTTTATGATTATTATTTAATTTTATTATATTTAAGTTTAATTTTTGCTTTTTTAATTAAAATGCCTATGTATTTTGTTCATTTATGATTACCAAAAACGCATGTTGAGGCTCCAATTTCGGGGTCGATAATTTTAGCTGCTATTATATTAAAATTAGGGAGTTATGGACTTTTACGGGTTACAGTGATTTTACAAAAAATAAATTTTAATTATGGTTATAAATTTTAATTATGGTTATATTTGAGTTGTCGTAAGATTAATTGGAGGATTTTATATCAGTTTAAAATGTTTTTGTCAAATTGACATAAAATCTTTAATTGCTTATTCTTTTGTTGCTCATATAAGATTAGTTATTGGGGGTTTAATAACAATAAATTATTGAGGTTATATAGGGTCTTATATTTTAATAATTGGACACGGGTTATGTTCATCTGGGATATTTTGTTTATCCAATATAAATTATGAACGATTAAATAGTCGAAGAATATTTATTAATAAGGGGATAATGAATTTCATGCCTTCAATAAGATTATGATGATTTTTATTAATATCTTCTAATGGGGGCTGGGCTGCTAAGCCCCCCCTTCTTTAAATTTAATAGGTGAAATTAGTTTAATTAAAAGCTTAGTGAGATGATCTTGGTTGAGAATAGTTATATTGATATTAATTTCTTTTTTTAGAGCCGGGTATAGCTTATATTTATATTCTTATACTCAGCATGGTAAATATAATATAAGAATTTATAGATTTTATAGAGGAACTTCACGGGAATATTTAATATTATTTTTACATTGATTACCTTTAAATATTTTAATTTTATAGATTGATTATGGAAT
>JAXRJS010000161.1:0-33312 GCA_037127375.1 Dione juno | reverse complement strand
TCCTATTTTTGTAATAACATTTAAAAATTAAATATCAAAATATATTTAAACTTTATTAATTTTTTTTTCTCACGAAGCGAAACATTGTTTCCACAGCTTTTGTCGTCATTATATGCTAGCTTTAGATATTTACTCGTACGGCTTATTGGCTATGCAAATTGGCCGTGTATTATGCATGTACCCGTCTTCCGAACGTAGTCGATAGGCAAGACTTTATAAACTAAACGCTTCAATGCCTGTAATCTCTTTTATACTATATATAGATTAAATATATTTTTTAGGCTTATATGTATATGTGTGAAGCTAGAAATGGTGGGAGTAGCGGGGTTGGCAGAGGGGAGGGAACCTAGTTTTAACTGTCCGTTTTCCGCCCAAATTCGATATACATTTTTTATAGTAAATATTTAATATGTAACGAATGGTTGTGAAATGTTGCCAAGTTAGAATTTGATCTGGTTTTTATCTAATTATTCAAAAAAATAATTTGTGTTTTAAAAATGTTATATTTCATAACATACTTGCAAATTCATTTACAATAGAAGCTTAATTTCCATTTAAAAAAATATTAATTATTATCTACATAGATAATATATAGATTTTTTTTGTGATTAAAAAGTTCTAATATAGCCTTTACAGATTAAAAATCTTAAAATTCACTAGAATTAGTAATAATAAATTGGAAGTGTTAACGGAACAGTAAGTATAATAGTATACACCTATTCAAAGTGAAATTTGCGTTGCTATAGCAACGTGTCATATATATTTTTATAGTGTATTATTCTTTTTAATGAAGTTTGTAGTATAGGCAGTGGCAGCTCAGTATAGCTTATCGCTATATCAATATCAATTAATTTCCCCAAATGGGAATCGAACCTGCTACTATTGTAAATACAGTCCTAATTTATGTCTTATTTTATTTCATTTCATATTTTACTTTTTATTAGCTAATAGCTTTTGCCTATACTCATATTATAAAGAGGATAAATTTTATATGTTTATTTAAAAGTGATACGCTCCATAATTACAGGATCGATTTGAGAAACTTCTTTACCATTAGAATCCTTCAGTATCTGTAATGGACTTATTCTATAAAATATTACAAAACATAAGGGATCCGTATCAAAATTTTAAAAATTATTAAAAAATAACCAAGCTTGAGAGCTTCCGTACGTGCACCGCGTAAATGGTAAAAGCTACGTAAAAATAATATATGAAAGAATTGTATGTAAATATATTAAAAGTAGTATAAGTAAAAAATATATATTTAATTTTATATATATATTTAATACTACCACAATTAATTTTTAATGCTAATGTTTATAAAATAAATTAAATCAATAAAAAAAACGTTACGCACACTACCATATGTTTAACAATATGACTTTTGTATAAAGTGACATACACGTTGCTATGGCAACGCGGTATTTCACATCGGGTCCTCTAGTGTCAATAAAATGGATATTTTAGAAGAGATCACGGTTTTAAAATACGACGACGTATTTACCAATATCCACTATCTATTTTATAAAGCTCGTTGATTTCAAAAGTTAAGTCAAATTATGTTTATATTAAATTGTACATATATTGAAGAATTATATTATAATAATATTTATACGAATTTTAAATAATATACGTTAATTTTGTATAAGGAAGTTTTTAAGGTGAATGCTTTGCTACCGGTTCAGTAAAATTAATGCGTCAGCCCTGAGAAGAACCTTCCCTTCTATTTTTATCAATTTGGTCATTTACAATTTTACAATAATTCATTGTTGACAATGATTCGCTTGAAGTAGACTGGAGCGAGCTTTTCATTCCCAAGGTGTGTTATCATTTACAAAATCATTAATTAGGTAATAACCTTTAACACACAAACGTCTTAACACAATTATTTAGACTGTTCATGAAGAAAATAAACCGATAAACTTAAGTTTTTATAAGAGCAATTGCCCCTATATTTCAAATTATTGAACTCTATAAAATAATGTAGGTGACAGAATAGAATATATATAGAATAGGTAAAAGAATGTCATGTTATAAAATCGATATAAGAATGAAAATCGATTTTATATATATGTAACTAATAACTAAATTATTAGAAAATTCAATTTTATACATGACAAAGTTGAATAAAATAATAATTCGGTCGGTTACATCATCAATATATTGTTGATAAACCTGAAAGCTGAATAACCTATCAGAATAACTTTGTCTGAGTTGAATATATAGAAGTTTTGGTATAGTAATATTTTAGTTCAGTCAGTATTCATAGGGAAAGTAAATTTAAACACATTCACATTATTACGATTATTGGGAAATAGAAACTAGATTATTAATGAATTTTATCGAAAATTATAGATTTTCGAAATTATAGATTATTAGATGTAAAAAAAAAATTAAATTATTTGGATTATAAATTTTATATTTGGATTAAAATTGTGGATAGGAAGTGGATATGGTGTTTAATTTATGCTGTGATATGAGGAACTAGACTAGAATATATATATATATATATATATATATTATATATATATTATATTATATATTATATATAATATTATATATATATATATATATATATATATATATATATTATATATACGTGTAAGAAACATATACAATGTACATACGAGAGCTTATACATTTCGAATGCAATTCGGTTTATTACAATGAAAGTGAAGATTAATTGCTAAGAATTATTAATTGGTAGAAAGTTGAAAAGTTATTCTTATTTATTTTATAGATAAGCAAGTCAAGCAAATAACTGGCAGTACTTTTTACACAGAAAAAAAAATTATTGGAAACATGAAAATATTAACGCATCGGGATTTGAACCCGCACCCCATGGAAACCGACCAAGCGCTCTGACCACTAAGCCATGCGTTTTCATCATGCTAAGTTGAAATTCTTATATGCTTTTTAGAACTTATTACGCTGTTTTTTCTATTAATTTTACTTAATATAAAAGTATAGTTTTGATTAGTTCAATTCCAAAACTAATTAAAATTACAATTGGTGATAGCAAAACCACAGACAAACCTAACTACGGACAGTTGCCTCGCAATATATGTAATTTAATTATAAAGAACAATAAATTATAAGCCCAAAATTGAAATACTGAGCTCATATTAAATAATATTACATTACATGTTTAATTACAAATCGTGAGGTAGAAATTTAAATTATCAACCGATCATATCATTATGTTTGTATTTCTATATATTAATACTCGTAGCATTTATGGTAAAACTTTAATTAAATTATATTAATACTTGTGTACAGAGCCTGTGGTAGCTTGTGGTACTGGTGGTCGTGTGTGACTTTAAGCGTGGTTGTCCCCACTCCAGAGAATGAAATATTTTCGTTGCCTTTCTCTGTTAGAAGAGCGGCGTTGGGTTCCGCCAAAGGCCGGAAAGCGCAAATAAAATTTCTTGATGCTACATCTACAGAGGCATATAAATTATTAATATCGTCGCCTTAGATGCGATAACCACGTTGCCTGACACTTCATCCCTAGCGGAGTAGCTAGAGAGGATGGAGTGCCACGCGCTACGGTCTCTACATACATCTTTCACCTCGTCTACTGTCATACAGCCCTCTAGAGGGTCATCATACCATTAACGTGATCTTCCTCCGGTATCATTGACACTGCTCTAGAAAGAAGGTCAACCGAGGTTCAACCCTTACCTCAAATACGAAGGTATTTTTACCATGATCCCAAGATCGTAGTATACAGTCCAACTACGACACAACGCTGTCCGGCTGGATTTTATATCGAAAACCTAATTTAAAATGAATTACAATACTATGTTACGTAGGATCGAAAACTATTATAATTTTATTACTTTCCCTACAGTGCCATGAGTGTCAATGATGTGTGTACAAATGTATGTAGCTTTGTGATACGGTCATAGGTATACCATTTTTAAGTATACGTAGATAGTATTGTAGAGATAAGAAATAGAGATTTTTTTTAATATTGTCATTTCTCCATTTTAGTAAGACAAAACGCGTTACTCAATACTTAATGTCTGTTCTGTTCTGTACTGTAGTAATGGCGTTTCGAGCGTGCCAGTTGAGCACAATTCACTTCACCAATGTCACGTTGTATGGAGAATACACGAAGGAGAATGTACGGTGAAAAGATAACTAACTTTACATAATAATACAATGCATGTAAAAAAAGAAGATCCAATAAAATTCTTCCTTCACCTACAACAAATTAAGCACATACTAATTACAATATATACACACAATAAAGTGGGTTAGTACTAAATAGTATTTTACACGGGTGTTATTTTATAATCGAATATTATTATACTTAATGTATTTACATAGAAATTTACATAAGGGACTAAACACAAACATTAACAAACACTGAACATTAAGAGGACGAGGAACTTTATTGGGAAGAACATCATACAAGGGACGGGTTAATTTAGCACAAGAGAAAAGGATGTGAGAAGGGGAATCATCGTCCAGGCCACATTCACATAGTGAATGGTCCCTGACCCTGATCTTAGCCAAATGCACAGGCGTACATGCATGTCCAAGGCGTAAGCGGCAGATTGTTGAAAGCTTTGAAGCATCTGTGAAGATGAGGACATAATTTAACCATTTTTCACTGACCAGCTCTTGAAATTTTGTGTTGATACAAGGATCTCCCTTAGTTAGGCCAATATTTGTAATGACACGAGGGCAATGAACAAGAGCATTATAAGGTGTACGGAATAATGGGTTTGATGGGAATGAGGACAAGGGGTGGGGGAGGGAGGTTAGTCTAAGGAAGCTATCTAGCAAGTAGGGTAAAGGCTTGACACGTGGAATAAGATCGGCTAATTTATATAACTTAGACCTCAATGGATGGGAAGACAGCTGTAAACATTTTACATACAAATTTATCGGCAAGAAATTGTCGACGGATAGGGAAAGGTGGGTCCACACACTCCACTTGTAGTGCATTAGTAGGAGTAGACCTCATTGCACCTATAATAATCCGTAGACATTTATGTTGTATACGATTATTTTTTTCTGTAGCTACTTTATTAAAGGGGTCCAAAACAAATAACCGGTAGTCAATATGGCTACGGATTATAGCATTGTACAGCAGTTTTTTGAGAGTAAGGATGTGCACCCCACCACACACCAGACACAGCTCTTAGAGCATTAATGCCTTTTTCACATTTCTGGCTGATATATTCAGCATGAGCAATTCCGTTCAGTCTTTTGTCGAGTAACATGCCTAAGAATTTAACATTTTGTGTTATCCGTATGGGAATATTCTCACTTACAATTTGGAGATTTGGAACTACTCTCTTTTAAGTAAACACTACCACTTGACACTTATCCAGAGATAATGCCAGGCCATGTTCAGAGAGCCACTGGTTAAGATAGTGCAAAGCAGTGTTCAGACGATAAGTAATGTCCTCTACTGAATTTGAACTATAATAGAGGACGATGTCATCAGCGTACTGTAGAATGTTGCAAAATTATTAACAGACAAGTCCAGGTCATGTGTGTATATATTATACAACAGAGGACTGAGAGCTGAGCCTTGAGGCAGACCTTTCCAGACAAGTCTGGGATGTATAGTAAGATTTTTCAAAAGTCGTTCAACAATCTTTGACGTAGATGCTAAAGCAATGGGTCTATAGGAATTAGGATCAGAGGGACTTTTGCCAGGTTTGAGGATAGGTATAACAATCTGAGATTTCCAGGTACTGGGGATATTGCCTGATTGAAATATATTATTTACTAAATTTAGAAAGAGGAGTTTACATTTTTCGTTTAATTTAACACTAAATGAAGAGGGAACACCGTCTTCACCTGGACTGGTGTCCTTTAAATCCGCCAATACATTTTCAAGTTCATCAAAGGAAAATGGAAGATCCATTTCCTCTAATGATTCAACAGGTGTGGATCTAAACAGATCACGGGCCGGTGCAGAGGGAGGAGCCAATTTGTTTGCAAAATTTTTAAGCCAAGAGAAGGATTATTGGAGTTAGGATTACTGACATTGTTAAGAGATTTGCGAAACCTCTTCAAATTTGTCCACACGAGGGAAGTAGGGGAGCGAGGATTAAGGGATTCACAAAAATGAACCCAACCAAGTTTTTTGTATTTCCAAATACATTTTCTGAACTTTGCATCACTGCGTTTGTACTCAACATAAGTCTCCATCGTCATACAGGCCGTGTATGACGCCTCAGCAGATGATCGCCGATTGACAAAGTCAGAGCATTCCTGATCCCACCATGGATTGAAATGCATCCGACTCTGAATGGAGTGTGTTTTTGGAATATGCAAGTCAGCTGCAGATAGAATGACAGAGACAAACTGATCATAGCAGATAGAGATATTCTCATAATTACCAGACTCAGGAAGGTTGGCCAACATGCAATCCACAGAGTCTGCGTACTCATTCCAGTTGGCTTTCTTTAAATTATATTTAGGAGATGAAAAAGGAAGAGCTGAAGAAGGATTTCTATTATACATAGAAAGGAGGATAGGGAAATGATCACTACCATGGGTAGAAGGAAGGGCAGACCATGATAATTGGGAAGCAATACACGGAGAAGATAAGGAAAGGTCAACTGCAGTCCTAGGATTCTGATTAGGATTAACCCTACGAGTCGGTGAACCATCATTGAGAATGCAGAGATTAACATCATCAATTAAGTCCACCAACGAAGGAGAAAATCCATCACAGTAATAACACCCCCACAGAGTGTGATGAGTGTTAAAGTCCCCCAGGACTAGTATAGGGATAGGAAGCGAAGAGATAATAGACTTAATTTCAAGGAAGAGGGAAGAGGAAGGATGAGAGATATATACAGAAAGGAAAGAAATACCAAAAGCCCTCACAGCGACAGCGTTAATCTGTTGGCTATGAGGCGGAACAGGGATACGGGAATAAGGAGAAGAGTGCTGGATGAGGATAGCACTACCTCCATACCCGTCACTTCTGTCCTCCCTTAAACAGGCGAAACCTGAGACCCTGAACGGGTAGTCTGGCACCAGCCATGTTTCCGAGAGGGCAATAATGACAGGATCATACATAGAAACAATACGCAGTAGTTCATGCTTTTTAGCACGAACACTACAACTATTCCACTGCAGGAAGCTTAGTGGCGCCATTGTTTAGGATTTGGAATATTTTGAGTAAGTTTTGGGTAACGTTGGACGGTATAGAAAGTTCATCAGCGGTTGAGATTATGCTCATCAAGGTCTCAGTCAGAGCAACTAACAAATCTTTGCATGATTCTGTTGAACCGTCTGAGCCCTGATTAAGGGCACAACCATTGGAAAGGGAAGAGGAACAATTATTAATAATAGATTGGTGAGCTTGTCTATCATATCCCTTCGCCAAAGAAGCTCGGGGACGAGGAACTTGGAAAATTGTCTTACGATAAGACTTGGTAGGACTAGCAGGGACTTTACTCTGTGAGATCTGGGTGTTTGTAAATACAGGAGGAGTAAACATTTCCTTAGCGATATCCGCATAGGAACGTTGGACTGTTGGGAAACGGGTGGAAGCTTCCATGTAAGAGATACACTCTTGCGACATAACGGCTTTAATGTTCTGCTGTCTAATAAATTCAGGGCACCCCTTATCAATGGCAAAATGTTTGGAAGTGCAATGGATGCAAGTTGAAATTTCCTTTGGGGTGTCACATGTATCACCAGAATGGGACTGGGAACACTTGTAGCACCTTGGCGTTGATCGACACTGTGCTTTAACATGGCCGAAACGACAGCAATTAAGGCATTGGATTGTTGGATACTTATATAGTTCTACTTGAAGGACAGATTTATATGAAAACACTCTTTCAGGCAATTGTTGGCCACGAAATGTAATTACTACTGACTGAGTCGGAACCCATGTAACTACACCCTCACTTATATTCTTCCTATTCATTCTTCTTACTTTTATCACTTCACCACAAGCAGAGGGAAATTCCAGTGAGCCAACAAACTCTTCCAGCGACCATTCAACGGGAACTCCTTTTACAATACCCATCCTTGTAATATTAAATGTTGGGATAACACAGACATATTACAAAGACTAAGGACAGGGTTAATTAAAAATTTATTAGCTGCTTCAGCAGATGTAAACTGGACGCTGATTTTATTGCGACCTACATTTTTTACTCCATCATTGACAATATCAGTAATTTTGTGTGTATGCAAAAATTGACCAAACTTGATGGCCCTTATGGAGGTGCCTGCAGAGGGATCAGGAGTTTCCCTAGACACATATACTATAAACGGTCCTTTGTCTGTACTAATGTAAGACTTTAGGGCTTCAGTCATAGATGGATGAATCCAGACATTTTGGATGGACGGAGTAGCTGTGGAAGGATTTATTATGACTTTTTTAACATTTTCTTGACTAGAAAATGTTTCCTCACCTTGCCTTTTTCTAGAAATTGGATGACCCCCAGGGTCGGGAGGATCAGGTGGGGATCAGGTTCCATCCTACTTAATTATAACCTATAAAACTAAACTTATACTAATACAACTACTATACTACAAAGAACAGCACAAACACTATAACTAATAACCTTGTTAGTATGAATCTTTTCACAGAATTATATATTGTTTCCACTTAAGAGCTTAACAGAATTCACCACTACAACAGAAATTCTACTAACACGTGTGTCAACCAAAACAAACGCAAGCAAAGTCCCTACTTAATGTCTGGAAATTGCTCGTCAAATTGCATATGTAGGAATATAATGAAAAAAAAAATAATGGCTTATTTCAAATCAACTTTCTTCAAAAATAATATATCAATGGCACTGGAGAAAAGTCACGTAAATGGAATGTATGTAGAGATTGATGACAGTAGACGACGTGTTTGCTCTAACTGGGATAGAGATAAAAAGTACAGCTTAAAAAAAATATCAGAGCATATGTAAAATTATAGTATTGTACGTGCCATCTGTGCGATAAGTGGCAAAGTTGCTAGAACAAATATAGCACAATGATAGGAAGTCACCAATTATTTACGACCACTGTACAGTGTACAGTGTACGTAGCATGAAACTAGCGCTATCGGAAAACGCTAGAAACTCATTCGACCCAACTTATCTCCTAAACTGTTATTGCTGTGCAATCGCGTTGCAAACAAGTTTTCAAATTAAAATAATTTATCTAACTTACCCAATGGTCATATTATATGAAGTTTATACATTTTTTTAAAGGATATCACAATTACGACTCCAGTAAATTATTTTTTTTTTCTCCGCGGTGTTAAGCTCCGCAACTCAACCCGCAATGTGTCTAAAGTCGGAGAGTTAGAAACGCAGTATCTTAGTTAGCTTTTACACTGATCTTTATTCGGGATACAGTGAAGCTAAAGCTAAAAGAAAACACCCATATATAGCATCCCAACAACCAATACTTACACAAAAACTATACATCCCTAAATAAATCATTGTTTCTCTCAAAAAAAAAATGTCAAAAGCTTTCCATTTAGCATGAAAGCTCCATAGAAGCTGTTTAACTCCGTGACCTACCTCTATGTAGGTGACCTCGCTATTCAACACTGTATATTGACTTGTAGACATCTCTCATCTCGTGCAAGGTTTACACGTACAGTGTACACTAATTACGTGTATTTTGTTCAGATTAGGCCGTCGTAGCGCAGCGGTATAGCGTCTGACTGTAAATATGACAGTTGTAGGTTCGCTTCCCACTCCGGTATATTAATTGTTGCCCGCTTGAACTAAGCGTTTATTCATTCAAGAAACTCAATTACGTTCGTGTGCTTATATGTACTCTGTTCCCCATTGTGTGTTGAGTGGCGGAACTCAACGCCGCGTCTTTGTCTTGTTGCCAGAGCGAAGAAAATAACAATATATAATTCTCCCCTCATGGGAATCGAACCCACAAGCCGTCGCGTTTACAGGCAGATGATGTGCCTCTGCGCCCCGACAGTCTTCGAATGGTGGAAAGTGGGGAACGGAGTGTCTTAGCACTAGATTCCTACGGTTCCCTCTGCCTACCCTGCTATGTGCGGGATACAGCGTGTTTTAATCACCTTTAAATTTTTTTTAATCGTTTGATATTAAATAGTTTATTTTATATCTTTGCATTCGGGTCTTAGAAGATTAACTTCCCATTTATTACATTTATTAGGATATAACTACAATAGTTACATACTATTAAAAAGATTTGTTATAGAATTGTATATAATATATTAAATTTCAATTCCTACTATCAGTTCTTGAGATTATCGTATTTAACCAAACAAACTACAAACATACTTAAAGCGAAAATTTAACAAAGTAAGTTTAGTATTGATATTCGGAAGGAAACTTCCACATGTTGTTTGAATTCCTATCAACACGATCTTCTTTATATTGACTGTAATATATTTTTTTCTAGTACTATTTTTTTAGTAATAAGATTTAAATATAATAATAAATTAAATTTATCTATTAAATATATTTTAAAATAAATAAAGATGGCTTAAGAAAATAATACTCAAGACTATAAATTGTTTATCGATATGATGTATAATATTGGCTTAAAGCTTTACTATATATAGGCTCCAATAGTAACGTTACTTCTGTTAGTTTACTATAGATAGAAGCGACTACTACTCCTTCTGTAGTAACCACGTCTTGTTAAAACCATATATTGTAGGAAGATATACTGTGTTATCTAAAACAGAAATTGCTAGAAAAATATGTAAAAAGAATATACAAAGTAAAATACATAATTCAATCGCCTGACTCATAACGCGACGGTTCGGGGTTCAATTCCCATTTGGAGAAGATTTTCTGTCTTTCGCTCTGGTGAAAGATTTCTCAAGAATTGAGAGGAATGGAGAACGGATTGTCTCAACACTATGTCTACCCTGCTATATGCGGAAATTTTTTTTTTCATATTAACTATATAAACTCACGTAATAGAGGCTTGCCTAACTTAACCATATTCGCTAGCGACAATCGAATACAAAAGTAAATAACAATAATATTGATAGTAAACCGAAATCAAGTACTTTAGAAGCTTTGAAACATATGAGAAAAGTTTTCACAATATCTTGTTCCGCTTGTTTTCTAATACTAGTGCTTTTAATCAATTTTACTTTTATAAATATTGAAGCAATTTTCTTATTACGACTTCTTGTTTTTCTCGCATATAGCATAGTAGAGAGAGGAAAAGCTTTAAGCTCAATTTTCGAAATATTTCCCTTTAAGTTCCTCAACTCAACGCCGCGTTTTGTCTGGTTGGTCGAGTGAGAAAATGAAATAATACATTCTCTTGAGTGGGAATCGAACCTGCAACTATCTCGTTTACTTTACCCGCTGTACTACTGCGCCACGCTGCGATTAAGTGACACGAGGCCATCATGGCGCAGTGGCAGAACGTCTCACTGTAAACGCTGGTTCACGAGAACTTGTAGCTATCGCCCATTAGATATAATCGAAGGAACTGTCAAAACTGACAGATGGAAGAGTTTGTGACGTAGTTAGCTATGACGTATTGCCCACGTGACGATATCGCAGCGTTGATATGATTATCATTTAACGATACTAGAATTCAATAATCAAGAAAGCAGTTTCATTATAGACTTGACAAGTAGTTTATTTTTAAAATTATATTACATGTAATAATATCTATTAAGAGCATATGTTGAGTGAAGCAGCAGAACCTGCCTTCCGAGCCGATGGTAGCTTCCCGTAGGACTGGCACTACTGACACTTCAATATAAAACGACGTGTGACGATTCAAAGGTGCTAGTGTAATTTAATCAAGAATATTTTTATTTTGATTTTGGGCCCTATCCCGTCTATGTGAGAAAAACGTGAAGCAAAAACAAAAACAACTTCAAATAAGCAAAAACATTAAAAAACTGGTATAAATAAAGTTTTTTGTACAGTTTTCATAAATACTATAGAGTAAACATTGGTTTTCCGACCAATGAATTTATTTGCTCGCCTAATGCTAAGAAATATAATGGATTTTAGTTATTTCAAGATTCTATCGATGTTATTGATATTTATTTATATACTGTAAGTTCGTTTTTCATTATAAGTGATGTTCCTGGGGCAGTGAAGCAAGCGTCTGAATGAAAAAAATTGAACTCTTAGAGCAATTTGTAAATCTTTATTTTCTAGTACTTGCTCTAGGCTCTCTCTGCTTAATAATAGTACGAATTAAGAATATTATTGGAGATTACAAGCGATAATTGGGATTGGCACTGGAAATATATTTTTAAGACTTGTGGATAAATGTTTATGATTAAAATTATTTGTTACAAAATGTGACACACCAGTCAGTCAGTCATATTTTTAAAAATAACCTTGCGAGATACCAAAAATAAATACAAATTAAAGATTAAACCAATTAAATTATGAAGTATTTCTGTATTTGGTTTCCATATAAACATTGCTAAATAAACCAAGATGTGTGAAGCTTTTTGAGTCACGAACCTACATGCTTCTTCTTCTTCTTCTTCTTCTTCTTTTTCATTCTTTTGTTAATAGCATAGAAAAATGAGTAGGGTAGACAGAACAGGCAACCGAAGCAAGAAAATAAAAAGAATTCTTTCAACGAGAGAATTGAACTTACAACCGCCGCGTACGTCTGTACGTCTGTCTGTCTAGACAGCTCCACTGTTTCACAATGATCTCTTCTTAATAATACATCAATTACAATAAAACGTGTCAATGTCACTTAGTGTACAGAAGATTTATGCGTGGCGGGTACAAGTGTCAAATGCACGTCAGTCGAACGACGTTGATGAATTATTACAAGCGCTTCAACTGTAATTACATATAGGTTTGTTGAATACATACATTAGGTAACAACGTGGCGCAGCAATACAGCGTCTGACTGTAAAACTTTACTGTTGGGGTTCGATTCCCATGAGTGCAGAATGAATTATTCAGTTACCTCGCTCTGGTAACAAGATCTCTCTCTCTCGATCGATCGTCTCTCAGTTGGGCGGAGAGCGAGGAACGGAGATTCATAACACTAGATACCCTCTGCCTACCCTGCTATATGCGGTAAATAGCGTGAAGCTATTTTATTCTGAATACATATTTGTTTGCTTTGTGTCGTCTTTTATCTCGTTCTTTATGTTTTATTTAGGACGAAGAAACATTAAAATTAATAATAGCACTCTCCCATATATCCTTATTGTATGATAGATTTGTGTTTAATAAAAACCCGTTGGTGGTAAAGTAATGACTATTAAGAAAAAATAGTAAGTCGTTCGAGAAATTTCGCGTATATATTCAACAATTTTTTAATTTTTCATTTTTTCTATACAGCTCCGCTTCTATCCGGCCAGTTACTTCTTCCCGCTCTTTAAAAAGTTACATTGTAAAATTTTATAAATTATAAACCAGGACCCTCTCTACATTTAATGCTGGAGCTTTTCAAAATGAGACCAGAGCTGATTTTTATGAGTAGCTATTGTCCCACAATTACTGGGACAAAAATCTGCTTATGGTGTTAATGATGCATGTAGAGAGTTGCATTTCAAATAAAAAGCTCTGACTTTTGTAAAGTTTGTTACATTATGTTCTATCAGAAAGGTAATAACTAGTGATTTGTGCAGTGAGTATAGTGATATATCACTACGCTTTTAATATTAAGTTATCTCTATTCTTTCCTTCACCTTGTATTACTGAATCTTTAATTTCAGAGATAAACAAGTAGTTAATACCAAATAAACCTATAAATGTAAACTATACAATTTTGCTATAATATAGTTGAATATATTTATTAACTTGTTTAAAATATTATTACATAATTAAATTTTACTTTAAATTTATAATTGAATGCTTTTCATTTTTGTTCTTCGTTCCAACATAATCAAAAAGTAGTTTTAAACATAAATTGCATAAAAGTGATTGTTCCAATAGAATTTACTATAATAATTATATATTGTATGTTATAAATTACATATAAAATATGCTTTAATTTGGTAATTTGTCGTTAGATTGCATATTTGTCATCACATCCTTTTCCATACAAAATGTCCCTAAAATGCTTCTTCACCTAACGCCTTGATACCCAATTCGTAGATCTGAAACATTCAAAAATATATATTTTCAAAAGCATATGTATTGAAATATTTCTTAAATATAATTATAATTTTATCAATTATGCCCGTTGTGGTGCAGCGACACGGCATTGTGGGTTCGGTTGCCTCTTGGGGAGAGTAATTTTGGTTTTCTTCGCTCTGGTAACAAGACAAAGCGCGGCGTTGAGTTCCACCACTGAACATACAATGTGTTGAAAGGCCGAAAGTGGAAAAATTGGAGCGGAAGTTCTTAACACCAGGTTTCCTCTGCCTACCCTGCTTTGTACAGAATACAGCGTGAAGCCAAAAATCAACGAAGAAAGGACAGTGTACCAATTTACCATCAACATGACCATCAACTCTAAACTATTACTAATGTTTATATGAAAAAAGTTATAAATAATATAGAACTTAAATATAAAATCCTAGAATCGTATCCACAATCTTTACTCATGCAAATATTGTAATTATGTATGTTAAATATACATTTAATTATTAATAGAATCAAATTGATAGTCAAATAACAAACAAAATCATTTTTATCTGCTATGGATAATTTCTGTAAAATTTTTTTAAGTAAATTTTTTAAGCATATTTCATTCTAAATGTGCCATATACAAATAAAATGGTATCAATAGCATCGGCAACGTCATCTACGTGCAGCTTGGGTACTTCCGCTAACTCCTCAGGTGGTATGTCCGTGTTCACTGCACCGGGAGAAATGCTCTGTAACGAGAATATATAAATATTTTCATCATAATTTTAATCATAAAGCTAATTTTAACTTGAAAATTAAAATTAATCCATGTTCTATCAGAGAGACAACATTATATATTATATATAATATAGGTTATTAAATTTGGGGCTGATAAGATCGTAAAAGCAAAAGTCACATAAATTTAAGCAATTGCTTTTAAATTTTTTTCTATTCACTATTTGTGGCATACTTAGTCATCGGGTAAACACTTGTAGTAAGCATTTTTGGAACATAATAACCGACTACACTGAAATAAAAATAAATAAAAAATCGTTTGAGTCATACAAAACATGAGAAAAATATAAAAAAGCGGGTGGCTTTTTTATATTTTTCTCATGTATTTCGCATATCTATCTAAATATTTTATTTCCTCGAGTGGGAATCGAATTCAAGTCCTGTTAGGTTTGCAGTCAAGCTAGACAACGACCTCAGCCACGATACAAAAAATAAATAACATATTATATATCGATATCGAAAAAGGTTTAACCACGTCTAATACTCCAATAATGATTGTACTTTTAAATAGATGGAATACATAAATATAATAGAATATTAGAACACAATACTTATTTAATTCAATATATTATTATATACAATATATATTATCGAAACATATGCTTATAGATATTAGTTATTAAAAATATTCTGAGCTTATTTTTATGCCAACTGTACCTGTTTATGTATATTAACAATGTGTCCTGCTAAGTTCCTCTGCTTCATGCTGGAGAAGGCCTTCCTCGTGCACAAAATTTTAGATTAACGTCAAACGTTAATTAAATTTCACTGTCATCTAAAGATTTGTCACCTCCACCCATTAAATAAAAATGGAACAGTTTTAAGCTTTAAAGTTAAGTAATATAAAAATTTTATCAAAAGTAAAATAAAAGCTAATAACATATTGATATACAGATCGATACATTTCAAATTTTCAAATAACTTTAGAAGTCACTGTTTCCATTATAAAAACAACAATATACATATAATGCGATAGTATATTAATTTTCGTTAAGTATTTTTTTTATAGATATATTACCAGTAATATATCCAACAGGCAAGTAGGCAGCATTGTTTTTAAGGATGTGAGCACCTTCGAACTTCTCATCGACCCATTAAAAAGCTTCTCTTATCGCTTTACTGCTAGAGAGATCAACTTGTTTCTAATGAATGCGGCCAACGTTATAGATATAGTTCTTTTATTGTAATAATCTCTTTAAGTTACAACTTTCATCTAGATTCCTACATCACTTTTAATATGTATTGTACATATGGATTTTATAATTTTGATTTTGTACTTATATATATCTAAATATCACTATAGGTTTTTTGTTTTATTTGCACAAATTTCTGCACTGATTCAAAACAATACTTTCCAGAACTATTAAGAAAATTATTGTTTAAAAGTAGATCCATTGAGAAACAAAGATTAAATACAAGTGATTGCATTTCATAATAAGCCAAAGTCAAAAATACGATACGAATTATTGTAAGACATGACGTTAATAAAAGAAATATCAAAATATTAAAAACATAAGTTTACATCCCCAAAACTTATTAAAATCTACTCACATCAATGAAGTGTTGTCTACGTGCCATTCCAACTACTACAAGACCGGGGCTAGCGAGACGCACACTGAGAGCTGCCCCAATGCCCGAACTAGCCCCAGTCACTACAACGACCTTTCCTGCCCAGTGCTCCATTTTAAATTATATTAAATATCATAAATGCTAACCACGTTTCAAATATATATATATATATATATATATATATATATATATATAATATATATATATATATATATATATATATATATATATATATATATATATATATATATATATATATATATATATATATATATATATATATATATATATATATACATATATATATATATATATATATATATATATATTTTTTTCTTTTTTTTGCCCTCAGAACTTTGATGGAGGCTTACAGGGAAAAAAGGAGAGCTCTGCATGTGGCCTTTTTGGACCTGCAGAAGGCCTTTGACTGTGTGCCACGTCAGTGTTTCTGGTGGGCATTGCGATCCAAGGGGATCCCTGAAGCCTATATTGAGGTTATCAGGGATATGTACAACGACTCCGCTTCAGTGGTTAGGACCGCTGTTGGCGACACCAAGCCCTTCCCGATTACAGTAGGGGTTCACCAGGGCTCAGCTCTTAGTCCGTTCTTATTCAATTTGGTGCTGGATACTGTCTCGGCTCACATCCAATGCAAGCCTCCGTGGCTGATGATGTATGCCGATGACAGTACTCATCGACGAGAACCGAATGCTGGAGCGTAAAGTGACGCCTGGAAAGGTGCGCTTGAGAACGGTGGTTTCAAACTGAATGTGTCGAAGACCGAGTACATGGCTTGCGGGGACCCAGACTCGAGCACCATCCAAATCGGACCTGAGCCAGCCGTTAAGTTGGAGAAGTTCAGGTACCTTGGAGCTGTTATGCATAAGTCTGGAGGCGTCGACCACGACATCCATGCCCGTATAAACGCTGCCTGGGCCAAATGGCGGGAGGTCACTGGTGTAGTCTGCGATAGCAGAATACCGCCCATGCTCAAGGGACTGATATACAAGAGCATTATCCGACCGGTTCTTTTATACGGCAGCGAATGTTGGCCAACATTATCTCGGCACACTCAGGAGTTTCATGTCACGGAGATGAAGATACTGAGATGGATGTGTGGCGTGACGCGGTCCGACCGCATACGCAACACATTCATTCGAGGTAGTCTTGGGGTCCGTGACGTAGCGGATAGGCTCCAAGAGCGTCGCCTGAGATGGTATGGCCATGTTATGCGCCGATCTGAGAACTATGTCGGAAGGAAGTGCCTTGACATGTCTGTCCCTGGAGTTAGACCACCCGGACGCCCAAGGAAGCGATGGCTGGATGTCGTGACACAAGACAGGAGAGCCAATAGATTGTCCACTGATGATGCTCAAGACCGTGCAAAGTGGAGTAGGCTTAGTCGGAAAGCAGACCCTGGCAAAAGCCGGGACTAATGCCAAGAAGAAGAAGAGATATATATATATATATATATATATATATATATATATATATATATATATATATATATATATATATATATATATATATATATATATATATATATATATATATATATATATATATATATATATATATATATATATATATATATATATATATATATATATATATATATATATATATATATATATATATATATATATATATGTCGTCGCGAGCATTAATATTGGAAACCACAGTGTCGCCGTCTATGAAGCGATAGCGAAAATAGAGATGTAGCTAGTGGTGTTTTACCAGACGCCCCTCCAAGTCAGTTGTTTCTAAAAGAGCGCGCAGACGACGTGGTGGCATTACGTCAGTGATTAGCGTGGTGCTAAAGTGCAACATAGCGTTTGTGAGATCAGTGCTAGTAAAGTCGGTATTTGTGAAACGTGTGAAGTGTAATTGAAGTAATTATTTGTGTCAATTAATTGAAATTACGCAGTTTACTGAAACTGTTTTAATTTGTGTTAGTGATTGAACTGTGTGAATATAATCTGAAAATAGCAATTGTTGTAATATTGATGTTATGAGTCAAGATCCTCATATTACACGTAAAGGCGATATGGATAAGGCAACCTCGCCTATCCTATATCCCAGTTTAAACTTCGATATAGATATATCTTCTTCTTCTTGGATACAACATAGGATTCAGGTATCCCTTTGGATCGCAGTGCCCACCAGATACACTGACGTGGCACACAGTCAAAGGCCTTCTGCAGGTCTAAGAATGCCACATGCAGAGCTCTCCTCTTTTCCCTGTGTGCCTCCATCAAAATTCTGAGGGCAAAAATGGCGTCCGATCGATCGATCGTCCGTATCGATATAGATATATATATATATATATATATATATATATATATATATATATATATATATATATATATATATATATATATATATATATATATATATATATATATATATATATATATATATATATATATATGTATATATATATATATATATATATATATATATATATATATATATATATATATATATATATATATATATATATATATAGTATAAGTAAATTTCTTTAATTTATCATCACATATACGATAATATTGAAACAGTCAATTCATTGTTTCTGCTTTAAGCGTCCCAAAGACCTAATCAATAATGACTACGTACTATTTCAATTACAACTGATATGAAAGATAGCTAATCTAACCTAACCATAATTACATTAACACACAATTCATACAAAAAATTAAGATTATTTACTCATTTGAGATTACGATGCGACGAATCATGTAGGATTAATTTAATTCGCTTAAAAAATACCTACGTTTTCATTTTTATATCCAATCATGTTATACTTTAGAATTATGTTATATCTAAACAGAAAGAAGAATTATGTTATATCTAAAACAGAAAGAAGAATTATGTTATATCTAAAACAGAAGTTTAGACACCTAGAGACTTGTTTAAAATGTTTATTTCACGTTACATAGACTATTAAGGAAGGGTATTTCTTATGAAATATATCTTCAAATTTAATTTTTTTTTTCACATTATTGTTCTACATTATTCTATAACGTATCAGCAAATTGTTTATAATCTCATAAATGTAAAGTAAAAGTTAACTCGAAAGATTCAATTGTACTAAAACAGATTTATGATAAATTACAAATGAGTTATTACTGTGATTATATTTTTTTTATAATCACAGTAATCACTCGTATATTAGTTATTGTGATTATATTTTTTTATTTTTATTTTTAAATTCAGAAATCTTTTTTTATATATTTAACAAGCTACGTTTTAATATAAGTGCTTTTCATTTCCGGAAAGAAAAACTATGAATGTATAACAATATTCATCTATTGACCGCTTCATAACGGCGTTAATGTTTCGATAAATAAAAAGCACTACGATTTTTTATCCTTTCTTATATTAAAATTAAAATATAATAAGTCTTTTACATTTAATCAAGATAACTATTAATGGCATCTATAAAATAACATACATAATTCCAAGTGATTGTGCAATATTATTATAAGTATATATTAGATCGGCTATTTGATCTTCAAAGAAAAGCTGAAAGCTGAAGCTTACCAAGCTTAAGGTTAAATCTGTTGTCTTTTATTAAAGTTAAAAAAAAGCTAGGTATATTTACCTAAAATAATAAAAATTTGTAAAATAATCATATTTATTAACTTAAAATTAAATTCGCTCATTCCAATATTAAATAATTCTCTAGCTGTCTAAGCTTCTGTAGGTGTCAGTACATCACGTTATTTTATGTAACTTGATTTCGTAAGTAATGGCATTAGTATATATTTTAAAGTAATCTTGGCGTTAGCGGAAGCAAAATCGGCTTGACAGGTCTTCAGATCCTTGGATTCGTATTAAGTGGTCTTATAATGATCCTTCGCCTAATACCTTGATGCCTAATTCATAAATCTGTAACAACAAATTGTTCTTTGTTTAATGATAACCTTTAAGCCTTCCTGAAATAATAAATGTAATTTTATTTTTAAATACTTGAAAAACGTGTGACTTGTATTCTTTGACTAGTAACACTTAGTATTCTTAATTACTTAATAATTGTTAAATAGCAAAAAAACGTCAAGCATTAGCCAATGCATAATAACATCATTTTTTAAAAATATCCCCATATTTTATATCTTTTATGGAAATCGAATTTAATCTAATAAATATAAATATATCGTAAAAAAAATCTTACATTAACTGAAGGCGGAGTTGAGAGAACGTATACAATAGCATCCACAACATCCTCTACTTTCAGTTTGGGAACATCTGCTAATTCCTCAGGTGGCATATCCGTGTCCACTGTGCCTGGAGAAAGACTCTAAAATAAGAAAAAATGATTAATTTTCTTATAATTTAAATCTATATTATATACACATATCGGTAAAATGGACGTGTGATGATTATGAAATTTAAAAAAAAATATTGTAATTGTAATATATGTCTTACCGTAACTTTTACTTTGCTCTTAAACTGTGCGAGTTCATTAATTAATGCAGCATTGAAGGACGTGAGAGCATACTTAGTCACCGGATACACACTCATGGTGCGCGCTTGTGGCACGTAGTGACCGGTCACACTGCAACGGAAATTAATTGAAAATAATTACAGTTCTTAGATACACTGTACACACGAATACGAGATAATATATGTGGAGTGGAACTCGACACCATATATATGGATAACAGGTCAATATATTTCATACTTAAAATTATATTTTAGCGATTTTCAAATAAACAATGAAAAGATAATGTTCATGAACTGATTCTGAGTTACATAAGGGCTAAATTTTAGGCTCAGACCCAAATAACAAAGTTCTGTTAGAGTTTCCAGACAAGATTTGAATGTAGTTTTATATTTCCGTACCTGTTTATATTAACAATGTGTCCCGCGACGTCCCTCTTCCTCATACTTGAGAAGGCCAGCCTTGTGCACAAAATCAAGCCTTTTAGGTTTACATCAAGAGTTAATTCAATGTCACCGTCATCTAAAGGTCTATCACCTCCATCTATTCAAAAGAAAATTCCATGTGTTAAATAAACATATTTATTTTAATTATAAAACATATTTATTTTAAAATGAATCTAAAATACATATATTATATCGTACCTGTAATGTTTCCGATAGGCAAGTAGGCAGCATTGTTTATAAGGATGTCTGCACCTCCAAACTTCTCTTCAACCCATTGAAAGGCTTCTCTTATTTCTTTACCGCTGGACAGATCTACTAGTTTTGAGTGAATACTGCCTTTTCCAGTTACTTGCTTTGCTATTTCCTGTGAAACACGTACATAGGTAATTATGATAGTTTTAATCACTATTTATCTAAAATGTAATAATAATTATCTTAATGTGCTGGTGCCTAATTACTTTTTTCTGGTCAGTTTTTAATGCAAGCGATGACGCAGAGGCAAAGCCTCTGCCTGTAAACGCGACAGTATGTGGGTTCGATTCTTACTCAGAGAAAATGAATTATTTTCATTTTCTTCGCTCAGGTAACAAGGCAAAAGCGTGCCGATGAATGCCGCCACTTAACACGCAATGCCTTGAAGGGCGAAAAGCGGGGAAAGAAGTGTTTTAGCACTAGGTTCCTTGACCTCATGGTTCCCGCTGCCAAGAACTTAAATAAATAAATTATTAATAATAATACTTTTAATCAGATAGTTAAATTTCAGCAAAACCTAAACTTCATTATTAAAACAGAAAAATAAATTAAAAAGTTATTATAATAATAAATTAATAAACTAATAAATTAAAAATTTTAAGCAAATATCCTTAAATTATAAGCTAATTCATTATTACTTTAAAGTGAAGCAATTAATTACTTAATATTCCACGAAATCGTTTACACAGAATCATACTCACATCAATTAAATGTTGTCTACGTGCCATTCCAACTACAATAAGACCGAGGTTAGCGAGACGCACACTGAGAGCTGCCCCAATGCCCGAACTAGCCCCAGTCACTACAACGACCTTTCCTGCCCAACGCTCCATTTCAAATGATTTATTATACCAGCCTTAACCACAAATTTCGTTTATTTAATATGAAACAATATTACTCGTTCTTTTATACAATATAAACGGTGACTTATCAAGTGTAATAAAATTGATACCTGTATCTATTAGTAATGATATTACTGTAATGATCACGTTTTTTATTTTTGTATGTCATTGTTAGTTTTCATAATTACTACTTCATTGCCAGAAAATTATTATGTATCATTAGTACTCATATATTAAAGGCCTAATAAGGAAATATTATATAAAGATCCAGATAAACAAAGACCTGAGATTCCTCACATTGACTTTCAATGCAACCACCAGACTTTAGAAGAACTAAACAAACAAATTGAAAAGAAACCTAATAAATCAGCTTCAGGTCCTGGTGATATTCCTTATATAATTCGTTACCTTCACGATACCGTACCGTATACAGTACACACTGTCCAAGACCTGATCTGAGAAATGATTATTTTTTTATCGGTTAACAAATCCAAAAGATGCTAGACCGATTTTTCTTACTAACACCTTATCTCAAATATTTTTCTCGACACTGCAAACGAGAATGACCCATTTTATAAATAGCAATAGGTATTTCACGACTAATAACCAGAAAGACTTCTTATCAGGTATTTCTGTATGCCTGGAACATAGTATAGGTAGTAGTACTCTAGTATTATATATAATTGTAGAACCAACACTGGTCACATAAAAAGTAAAAGGATCAAAAACGTAGTGTAACACATACAAATTAGATTTTAAAAAAAAATTATATATAGGGGTAGTATACAGTCGTTAGTACCTTACTGCTTTTAATTTATTTAATAAAAAAAAAACACAGGCATAGAACCTCCAACCTACATTAATGTAGGTCTTAGATAAAGTTTTTGCATATCTGTTATCAAGTACAAAACATGTAGCTTAATAGCTAATAAATATTCCATTAGTCACCTAACTGGATACTAATTTCTTGGATTCAGACTTGTGAATGTCTGCAATGAGGTGAAGATGATCTAAACATGTTTGCGCGCTTGAGATTATCTTTTACAACTTTTATAAATATACAATGATGTAGGCCCAAAATATCTATGTATGTCACTAAAATAATTATTATAGTATAAATGGACCGTACGGCGAATCGGTGCCTTGACGCCAGCGTTAGTTCTACATATTGAAGTTGCAAAAAGTGAATGCTGACGACTTGCAGATACTTAATAGCATATCTTTCTAACTTTATCTGTACAATCATATTTATTATGGCATATGTTATAAAGTAACTTAGCACTGAGCTGTATTCGTCTAGAGGCTAAAGATTATAAATTTTCGTTATTGTACTAAAAAAACATATGAGTAACAACATTAAAAAAAAAGTAGTACACAAAGGTGGACTTATCCCTATAAGAGATCTCTTCCAGCCAACCTATGGTAGTGGATGAGTTTTTAAGCAGCGGGTAAGAATATAGTACAATTAATTGTATAATAAATTAGAAATACATATATAATTAATTATATGTCACGCATAAATAAAACTTGATATATACAAATATGGAAATATAATATATACTAAATACTTACGTATTACAAATACATAAATATTCACAAACATATAAATACACCATACAAACATACATACATACACATACATATACATATACATATACATATATATATATATATATATATATATATATATATATATATATATATATATATATATATATATATATATATATATATATATATATATATATATATATATATATATATATATATATACAATAAATAAATACATAATACATACATACATAGATAAGTGAGCTGAAAATAAGGTTATTACATTGATGACTGTCTGAAAATCAATTTAAGCGTTTAAACTTGCGAGTAAGTGCTTTTTTAATTGACATTAGAAGGAAATGATGGTTGAACTTTTTTGGATGGATTTAGGGAGTTGGTTCCACAGGGTTGCAGCATACACTGAGAAGGATTTCTGAAGGTATTTAGTATTGCTCTTAGGTATGTCTAGTGTCGGTATGACACACGACCTCCTAGAGCGTGTGGGAGTGGGGAGTATGTTAAAACGAGAGCGGAGATAAGGAGGGAAATTTTCATAATTAAGAATTTTAAAAAGGAGTGTAAGGATGTGCATATCTCGGCGAAGGCGGATAGGAAACCAATTAAGTTGAGCGCGAAATTGAGAAACGTGGTCAAACTTACGCAGACCAAAGATAAATCGTATGGCGAGATTTTGAAGACGCTCTAGCTTGTTTAATAGCTCCTCGGTCACATCCAAATAGCAAACGTCGGCGTAGTCAAGAATTGGCAGGAGAAGAGATTGCGCAAGCATAATTTTGGTTTTGTGAGGGAGGAAATATTGGAGACGCTTAAGAGAATAGAAAGAGAAATGCATGCGTTTGCTAATATCATTAATGTGTGAAGTCCAAGACATATTACTGTCAAAAATAAGGCCTAATTTTTTTATGTTTTTACAGTATTTAATTTCAACTCCCGAATACAAAATTTTCGGCGTTGAGTTCCAACTGATTCTACCTCTAAGCTTGTTACTACCAATAATAATAGTTTGCGATTTTTTTAGGGTTTAGGGGTTTTTGGCTTATTGCCAAAAGATTCAGCCCAAAACAGAATAGCAATAAGATCCTTGTTTAGAGTTTCGATAGCCTTAGGTAATTCATTCAAATTCCAATGTTTATATAACTGCAGGTCATCTGCATACAAGTGGTAGGGAGAAGAAATGACTTTTGATATGTTATTAATAAAAATAGAAAAAAGAAATGGAGAGAGAACGCCGCCTTGAGGTACGCCAGCGGAACTCATTCCAACCATGATGATGTGACACCGTTAGCTTTTACACACTGCCGACGACCGAAGAGATATGAACAGAACCAGTTGATAACTGAAGAAGAGATGGTAGCTGCGCGAAAAGTGCCCAGAAGTATATCAAAATCAACAGAATTAAAAGCGCTGCTGAAATCAAGTAGTACCATCACGGTGAGCTTGGTGCTATCCATAGCACAACGTATGTTCTCAGTGATATTCAGCAACGCAGTAACTGTACTGTGGTAGGGACGGAAGCCAGATTAATAAGGACATAAGAGCTTGTTAGAGGAGAGAAAACCATGAAGTTGATTGTTTACGAAGGATTCAAGGACTTTGGATAGAAGGGGAAGAACAGATATAGGACGATATTCAGCAACGGTAGTGGAGTTGGAAGTTTTAGGAAAGGGAACGACATACGCATTCTTCCACTGAGCCGGAAAAACATTACTTGTCAGTGAAAAATTTATTATGTGGGTGACCACTGGTGTAATGCTTTCCAACACGGGTAGAACATGTCGAGACTGAGATAGTCATTTCCAATGGATTTAAACGAAATAGATTTGATACACTTCCTGACATCATCTTTAGAAACAGTTTTGAAAGAAAAGGGCGTTGAGTCTGGTAGGACAGTTTGTGACAAAATCAGATGAGTGAGTTTCAGATTTAATATGGGGGCTTATATTTAAAGGTAAAAAAATTATTTAATTCATGTAGATTTATATTTACGGAATGAGTAAAATTACCTACCCCTAATGACTCTAAGAATCTCCAAACTTGTGCTTGACTGAAATTCTGGATAGTGCTATGAATGTAACGACGTTTTGCATCCCTACACATTCTGTTGCAAATGTTACGCAGTTTTTTGTAGGCAGCGGAGTTATCTTGGCAAGGATTTTTTTTGTTTTTAGCTATGGCTCTGTCACGCTTACACATAGTTCGTCTAATAAAAGGTGTTGGGAGCAGGTGCATGCTTCATGCGAACTGGTCTTACAGGAGCGGGTTTGTCATAAATGCAAATCAGTTTAGTAGTTAAAGAGTCCACCATACTGTCAATATTATTAGATGACAATGTGGATGACCAGTCGATGTTACTCACATCCTCCCTCAAGCGTTCCAAGTCCACATGCTTAAAGTTTCGCTGAAGAAATGTTTTGTCTCTAACCTTAGGAGGGCGAAGTTTATATGAAAGATATATTAAATCGTGAAAAGAAAATGGCGCAGTCATTTGTCCATGAGAAAGTACAAGATTAGAATTAGAGACAGCCATGAGATCGATGAGAGAAGGCCTGCAGTTAGGAAAATGATGGGTGGGATAAGTCTCTGGAAGCAAATACAAGTTGTAAGACTCATACAATGCTTATAACAAATTCGATCTAGCAACATCTTTTAACAGACATGTAAATCGCCCATAGAGATGACATGCTCATAATGTGGTGATAGATATTCCAGGACACTTTCCAAAGTAGAAAAATAATTAATTTTGTCATTCGGGGAATACAAAATCCCCAAAGAATTTTTTTACGGTGTAACGTTAATTCTAAAAAAAGATATTCAAGCGTTCCTAAAAAATCATTAAGAGAGCATTTAATGATGCCGGCAGGTATATTATTGCGAAGGTATGTACAAGCACCTCCACCACCTTGCAGAGTGCAATCGTTGCGAAATAGCTGGTATCCTGGAATAGAGTAGCTAACAGATGAAAGAGATGGCTTAAACCAAGTCTCGGATATGAGTATACAATCTACTACGCCGGATACCAAAAGATGTGAGAAGATCAATCAGAAAGAGATTTAGACGGATTGATAAATATTTTTGATAGTTTATCTTCAAGAGGTTCTGAATCTGAAAGTGATGAATCATTACTAGTAGCACTTTTATAATCGCTGGAAGAGCAGGAAAAGTATTCATCATTTAAATACATAATATATAGAGCAATAATACACAAATAAATAATATATAATCTACTAAAATAAAAATAATATAAACAAAAAAAATAATAACAAACTATATAATGAATGTAAAATTTAAATAAATTTTATATTATATAAAAAGTATTACTAAAAAAAATAATTAAATAAGATTCCCGTGTACGTTGATAACAAGATAAATTACACTAATAAAATTAATTTACAATTTTGAACATATACTGTTAAAAAAAATACAAACGCAAAACGGAACGTAAAACAACCAAAGACAAAAGCTAACAATTTTATAATCTGCACGATAAATGACAAACGTAAACACATTATTGTCAACATACTGTGTCATGATTAATATGTTAAACAAAGGACTTTGCTAACGTTTGTTTTGGTTGACACACGTGTTAGTGAGAGTTTCTTATTTTAGTGTTAATTCTTTTTATTGTTTTATAGTGGAGATATTTTAAGGTTTTAAAAGGCCCCATTTTAACAAGGTGGTTGGTTGTAGCAAGTGTTGGTTTTGTTAATAACGGTATATTGAGTAGTATAAATCAGGTAAGGTTATTTTTTTGTATTTTCGTATTTATAATGGATGGTGATCCTCCTCCTGAACCTCCTGATACCGGAGGTGGTAAAGTTGATGGTCAAGCGATGTCAAGAAAGAGGCAAGGGGATGATTCACCATTAAATAATGATTTGCTGCAAAAAAAAACAATTATAAACCCATCTACTGCGACACCCTCTATTCAAAATTTATATGTCCACCCGTCCCTCTCCGATGGTCCTAAATCCTATATTGATACTGATAAAGACCCTTTCATTGTGTATGTGTCCAGGGAAATTCCTGACCCAGCTGCTGGTACCTCAATTAGAGCGATTAAGTTTGGTCAATTCTTGCACATAAACAAAATAAATGGTATCACCAATGATGGTGTTAAGAACGTTGGTCGTAATAAGATCAGCGTTCAATTCTCAAATGCTGCTGCAGCGAATTCATTTGTGACCAACCCTATATTAAGTCTATGTAAGTATGTTGCAGTAATACCTACATTGTTATTACCCGCATGGGTATAATTAGAGAGGTGCCAGTTGACTTCTCATTAGACGAGCTTGTGGAGTCTTTAGTTTTTCCCTCAGGTTATGGACAAGTGTTGAAAGCGCGAAGACTTAACAGAAGAGTGTGAGTGAGGGGGACTACATGGATCCCGACCCAGTCGGTTGTAGTTACTTTCCGAGGACAAGAGTTGCCTGATAGGGTATTTTCCTATCATTCCTCTCTCCCTGTCGAACCTTACGAATTCCCTACTATCCAATGTCAAAATTGTTATGTGTCAAGAGTGTATCTCATACATAGAAGTATCCTCTCGTTTCCCTTCTGCCCAACGTTCCTATGCAAATATTGCTAAGGAAATGTTTTCCAATTTCCACTTTTCCTAGATACCAACAAACCAGAGTAACTCATAACCCAACAACTCCTACCAAATCCTATCGCAAAACTGTATTCCAATCTCCCCGTCCCCGCGCTCCTCTTGCTCAAGGTTTTGATAGACAGGCTCACCAAGCATTAATTGGTAACTGTTCCTCTTCCCTTCCTAATGGTCATGCTCTCAATCAAGGTGTTGATAATCCAACAGTTGGTAGAAAAGATCTGTTAGTGGCTCTAACAGAAACTCTTGTGAGTATCATATCCACCTGTGATGCATTTCCTTTACCGTCCAACGGCTAGCTACCGTCAAACGTGGCTGGCAATAATGGCTCCACTGACCTTCCTGCAGTGGAATACTAGTAGTGTTCGTGCTAAAAAGCATGAATTACTGTATATTGTTTCCCTGCACAATCCTGTCATTGTTGCCCTCTCGGAAACATGGTTTGTGCCAGACTCCCGTTCAGGGTGTCAGGTTCGCTTGTTTGAGGGAGGACAGGAGTGACGGATATGGAGGTGGTGCTATCCTTATCCAAGACTCCTCTCCTTATTCTCGCATTCCTCTCCCTTCTCACAGTCAACAGATTAATGCTGTTGCTGTGAGGGCCTTTAATATCTCCTTCATTTCTCTATTGTATATATTCCTCATCCTTCCTCTTCCCTTTTCCTTGAGTTTCAGTCTATCATATCTTCGCTTCCCAGTCCAGTGCTGGTCCTGGGTGATTTTAACACTCATCACACTCTGTGGGGGTGTTATTACTGTGATGGATTCTCACCTTCGTTGGTGGACTTGATTGACGATGTAGATCTCTACATTCTTAATGATGGTTCACCGACTCGTAGGGTTAATCCTAATCAGAATCCTAGGACTGCTGTTGACCTTTCCTTGTCTTCTCCATCTCCCAAAAAACTCTCCATTCAGAATCGGATGCCTTTCAATCCCTGGTGGGATCAGGAATGCTCTGATTCTGTCGATTGTAGAGTATCTGCCGAGGTGTCGTACGCAGCCTGTATGACAATGGAGAAGTATATGGATTACAGACGCAATGATGCAAAATTTAGGAAATTAATTTGGAAAAAGAAAAAACTTGGTTGGGTCAACTTCTGCAAGTCCCTTAATCCTCGTACCTCTTCCTTCATTGTATGGACTAATATTAAGAGATTTCGTAGGTCTCTTAATAATGTCCCTAGTCCAAATTCCAACAATCCATCCTTATGGCTTAACAATTTTGCTGACAAATCGGCCCCACCTTTTGTACCGTCGTTTGATTTATCCCCAACCATGCCGATTGAATCTTCAGAGGAAATGGATGCCCCCTTTTCCTCTTCTTTTACTCAAAAGCATCTTAGCGGATTTAAAAGACACTAGTCCAGGAGAAGACGGTGTTCTTCCATAATGAGGTTAAACGAGAAATCGAAGCTTTACTTCTTAGATTTAATAAATAAAATTTTTCAATCTAGCAATATTCCTGATGCATGGAAATCCCAAATTGTTATCCCTATCCTTAAACCAGGGAAATGTTCCTCTGACCCTTCTTTGCCCTTGCATCAACGCTATCAAAAACTGCTGAGCGACTTTTAAAAACCGTTTGGAATGGATAAGAAACCGTTTGGATTAAGAAGAAGGGGCTATGCACTGCAGATAGTCTCAGCATTTTAACTACAGACATTCGACGATCTTTTGCCAAAGGAGAGTACTTAGTGGGTGTTTTTCTAGATGTTACATCTGCATATGATAATGTTCTTCTTCCGGTACTCAGGTAGAAACTGCATAAGCTGAGTATTCCACCGAGGTTGGCCAGTTTCATATGTAATTTGCTAACCGATCGAACGGTATCTGTTAAACATCCGCTTTTTTACTGTTTCCCCCAAACATGTCTGGAAAGGACTGCCTCAGGGTTCAGCTCTTAGTCCTCTGTTGTATAACATCTACACACATGACCTCGAATTGTCTGTTAGTAGTTTTTGTAACATCCTTCTGTACGCTGACGACATCGTCCTCTATTACAGCTCAAATTCTGTGGAGGACATAACTTACCGCCTTAATACTGCTTTGCGCTATCTTATCCAGTAGTTGACTGATCATGGCCTTACATTGTCCATTGATAAGTACCAGATAGTAGTATTTACAAAAAAAGGAGTACTCCAAATTTTCATATTGAACATAATGGTATTCCCATCCAAATAGCGGAGAATGTTAAATTTTTAGGCATTATACTTGATAAGCGACTGAACGGAATTGCTCACGCTGAATATCTCAGCAGAAAATGTGAAAAGGGCATTAATGCTTTAAGAGCGGTGTCCGGTGTGTGGTGGGGTGCACATCCTTATACTCAAAAACTTCTGTACGGTGCCCTTATCCGCAGTCATATTGATTATTTTTTATATATTCTGGACCCCTTTAATAAAGTAGCCACAGAAAAGCTTAATCGGATTCAGTACAGATTCCTACGCATTATTCTACGGGCAATGAAGTCTACTCCCACTAATGCACTCCAAGTGGAGTGTGTTGATCCTCCTCTTCCTATCCGCAGACAATTCCTTGCAGACCGATTTGTGGGTAAAATGTTACAACTTTCTTCCCATCCTTTATAGTATAAGTTAACTGAGTTAGCTGACCTACTCCCCCGTGATAAATCATTACAATACAGCTACACAGTTTGCTGAAGTTCACCAATTTACCTCATCCCTTGTTACGCCTTCCTTCTAATCCATTGTTTTTTACACCGTACCAAGCATTGGTCTATCATCCTTCCATCATAACAGACCTTGGCTTTACCAAGGGAGATCCAGGCACCATCACAAAATTACAAAAGGCTGTAATGAAAATTGGTTTAAACATCTCCATATCTTTACTGATGCATCAAAGCTTTCTAAAGAAAGCTGTGTTGGTGCAGCTTGCTGGATACCTAAATTCAAAATTATCTTACAATTTAAGTGCCCCTCCCGAATCATCAGTGTTTACAGGCGAGGCTGTTGCTTTGTTAGAAGCAATCCTGTTCACGCTCTCCCACAACGTAAAACAGACAGTTATATTTACTGACTCTCTTAGCTGCTTAATGGCTATTAAGGGCAACCCGTTTCATAGTAAATTGAGATCTTCAATTGTTTTAAGGATTCGTGAAGAATTATTCTCATGTCATCTAAAGGGTTTGGAGGTCACTCTTGTATGGATTCCAGGTCACTCTGGAATTAGTGGGAATGAATCTGCAGACTCGTGCGCAAAAGTAGCGATCCAGTGTGGTACTCTGGATCACTTTTCTAATTCGGCTCAGGATCTGTTGTCTCTTGCAGCCACTCACTTGGACAAGTCTTGGTCTGAATACTGGGACTTATCAAAATCTCACAAGGGTAAATATTATGCATTTCTCCAGCCGGATATACCCAAAGCGTCCTTGGTTCTTCTATCAAAGATTTACTGAACGGAGGGTTATATCTACAATTTGTCGCTTACGTCTTGGACATGCATGTACACCTGTGCATCTGGCTAAGATCAGGGTCAGGGACCACTCATTGTGTGAATGTGGCTTGGACGACGGTTCCCTTTCCCATATCCTTTTCTCTTGCCCTAAATTAATCCGTCCCTTATACGATGCCCTTCCTCTCAAAGTCCCCCGTCCCCTTATGTTCAGTGTTTGTTGATGTTTGTGTTTAGTCCTTTGTGTAAATTTTTATGTAATATATTAAATATAATAATATTAAAGTATAAGCTAACACTTCATATAAAATATTATTATTGCTAACCTTATATGTTATCTGTACATATTGTAGATATCTGTTAATTTTGTTATAGGTGAAGGATAAACTGGATCTCTTTAAAAACATGCATTCTTCTATAGTGTAATATCACCGTACACTCTCTTTTGTGTTCTCATTCAACGTGACATTGGGGAAGTGAATTGTGCTTCCACTGGCACGCTCGAAACGCCATATATAAAGACAACATTAACAACAACATGTTAAACAAATAAGTTATGTACAAATTTAAGCATTGCAAAGGAAAAAAAACAAAAAATACAAAAAAAAGAATTGTAAATGTACTATACATCTCATAAATATGCTAACCGACCAAGTAAAGATGGTATAAACGATATAAATTTAGTGGTCAACAGATTCATAGCAGAACATTTCTGTATTAATTGTTTACGTTCTGGCATGGATTAGATTTTATTTTAGATTTGTTCTGAAGTAATATAATAATTACGCCATCGACTGTCCAGCATTTTTTATACCAAAATGTTTACGTGCCGCTATGAAAACCTCTTGACGTGATCTAGTCAAAATTCAGAAATAGTTATTTTAGTGGCCTTTAACGTAATTTTGGCCTTCCAAACATTAGAACGAAGTTGCACGGAAGAAAATGTGATGAGGATAAGTCTGGAAGAGTCATCTTAGCACCCAATCTATGACAAGATTTCTATTGATGTGGGGCAACTGATCTGACAACTTCATCGGTTGGTTAATATGCCGGTTACCTTTTGAAGCACTACCTCGTCCTTGTCCTCTTTAACTCCATGAATTAGAAAACCTTCTTCTAGACAGTGTCTCCAGACGGTCCATGCCAAGCCACAAAAAGTTCAACCTGTGACTTTAGTAGACCAAGAGTTTTCCACACAAGAGACTTAAAAGTATAAAATTCTGCTGTTAGGGTTTCTCTTGCTCTTGCTTCTCAAACTCGCCCATTCTTGAGGAAAACATAGATGACAGTTCTTCCATACCCTAGGTTGGTTCACTGGTGTTTCCATTTTATATTGGTTATTGTTTTT
>JAXRJS010000160.1:10000-30000 GCA_037127375.1 Dione juno | reverse complement strand
GGTACCACCCAACGATTATCAATGTCAATGTCTGTTTTGTTGATGTTTTTAATAAATGATCGTCCGCCATTATCGGGACTTCTTCGACGATATATTGGATATCCGTCGACATTTGTGATCGTATCGTTCGTGAAATCTTTAGGGAAATTTTTAGTGCATTTTCCATCTGCCATGCAAGGCGATGTACGATTAAGAGTACCGCATGGACCATGAATCATGTTCGCTGTAACAATATCAAACAGCAGTTGATCAGTAGACGGATCTGGAAGTTCTGCAGAAATGATACTATCGATTTCTTCAGGACGGATTGTATCGATTAACCAAACCAAAATGTGAGCATGAGGTAACCCTCGCTTTTGCCACTCAACTGAATACAGCCAGCAACGTGTGCGGCCGAATACATGTAATTTAGTAATGAAACTTATTAAAGACTTCAACTTTTGTTTGAACACACGTGCTGTAACGTCATGACGATGGATTGAATTTTGGCCAGGCAATAGCAAAGATTCAATCTCTGGCCATTTTGGATTACATGTAAACGTGATAAATAAACACGGTCGTCCATATTCGCGCACGAAAGTCAGAGCATCCTGTATATATTCTTGCATATGACGTGGACTGCCCACATACGATGATGGTAGAATGACAGAGTTACCAATTTCGGCAGCGTCAGCGTTATTGTTAATAGCGTCCCGCAAGTGAATGTACTCTTCCGCACGCAGCTTGAGTTGATTATATCGTAAGTATCGTAGTCGTTCGCCTTCTATCTTGGCGTACATGTCGACCATGAATTGTTGACAAAGCTCGCGACATCGTAGAATGACGTTGTCCCGGCCGCGTCGAATCATCAATCGGTACGCATAATAATCTTTCGAGCTAACGTTATTGTTTGTTTCGGTTCCTGTAATAATATATTTTTAAATATTAGATTAAATCAATTACGATAAATATTTTTTTTTTAATTAGTAATCAAGTTTAAAATGAATGAAGTACCTGATACGGGATCGCGTTGTTTGATATTTATGCAGTATCCGTCTTGTCCCTTCCAGAACATTAGCGGATATTGGAGAGCATCATATGAACGATGTGTATCAGCAATGAACTGAAGATTATTACTCCTTCTACGAACCACAATTTCTCGTGTACCTGTACAATCGCCAACCATGATTCCCGCAACGTCGTCAACAACAGGTGCATTAAATCTACGAATATGCTCTCCAGCTGGTTTTTTATCAGGATTAATGACAATAACGTGGTTATCGTTATGTAATTTATGCATGTGTGATTTGAATATTTTCAACAATTCATTGTACTCATTCAGTAAAGCGTCCAGTTCGCTCACGATGCGTTTGGAAAAATGAATCAAGGTTGTTATAGTCACAACGTGCATTCACACGATTGGCAAGTGCGCTTCCGGAATCCTCGCCGCCCATAAAGTAGATTTGTAAAAACTTATGTGCTTCGTAAGTAATGAGCCTATTTTATGATAAACTTGGCCTCTAATTTTAAATGTAGAATTGTATTGTTGACCAAGTGAATTAGTATTTCGAACTATTTCTGTTGCTCCGAACGATGTCATTTGAAAGCATGAATTGAATGTTCGAATGGACTTCAAGAACACGTTAGAATCTGGATCCGTGCCGATAAGTAAACCGTTCAATGGTTCCGGTGGTGTTTCAATGTCGGGTAGTTGAACTTTTCCTGACGCGCAACACATCCCAGCTGGCTCGTTTTGAAATTTAAGAGAATGACAATTTAAACATTCTTTGTCCATAGCACCAATCACCACTTTTGTATGGGCATAATATTCCATATCAGGCTCATACTGGAATGCTAGCCGCAGGAATGAATCATATGTAAATGCTCGGTGTACCTGTTGGCGTTGCTGGTTGTTTATTCTGCGTCTATTGGCTGTGAATCGGCGTGATTGTCGTTGTTGTAATCTTATCACTTCATTGCGTTCAGCTCGTGTATCTTCAGATTGTTCTTGACGCAATTGCGCCATGCTCACACGTGCATCAGTATTTTCTTGCTGGATTTCTTCTTCAGTTCTTTCGGATCTTAAATTTCTCTTGCTTCTGGTTTCACTTGTATTACGGCTCAAATTAGCCCCTTTGCGTTTTCGTGGCATTGTTCGCTGTACAAAATACACATAATTAGAACTAACAAAATTACTTTAGAGTGAAAAACATCGTAATTATATTGTTATTAACAACAATTAACATTTACATAAAAACAAGCAGTGGAGGGAGTGAGAGAAACAGGAGACCGGCTTCGGTCTCATCCCTACTCCGCGTTGTTCACTGGGTAGTTACACCGATATAGTCTGGCCAATGAGTATCCAGAGTAAAAGCGCGGAAAATTTTAAAAATTAATTAAAAAATTAATTTAAAAAAAAATTACTAAAATAATTATTCAAAAATAGGGGTTGGTGATAGAAGGGCAAAAACTTAGGGTTGTATGTATTTTTGAATATCGTATCATAAAAAAATAAAAAAAGAATTTTGTAAAAAAATAAAAAAAAAAATTGAGGGGTGGACCACCCTTATTATTTAGGGGTGCGAAAAATAGATGTTAGCTGATTCTCAGACCTACCCAATATGCTTACCAAATTTCAGAGGAATCGGTCAAGCCGTTTCGGAGGAGTATAGAGACTAACATTGTGACACGAGAATTTTATATATAAGAAGATATAAGAAGATATATATATATATATATATATATATATATATATATATATATATATATATATATATATATATATATATATATATATATATATATATATATATATATATATATATATATATATATATATATATATATATATATATATATATATATATATATATATATAAATCAATATTAAAACACATTTATGAATGCTTTGCAGTGAATATTTAGTTAATAACGGTTCCAGGGCGTAGCCCTTTGCCTATTAATATGGGCGTGTCCTTGTGTTGGGCTTAAGCCCAGGCAATGTGTCCTTTGGAGGGACAGGGTTTTTGTGGAGAGTTCACTAGGGGAGAGCCGTGTGTTATTTAGGGCAGTCAGCCCAGCCAAGTGAGGCTCCTGGTTGCCCGGGAGAGGCCCAGCTTAAGCGACCAGCGACCGTAGTAGCAGCTCAGGAATCGGGAGAGGAAGGAGGGAGGAGATCCCTGCGGAACCTGTGCGCGTCTGGCGGACGGGAATACCATGGTGCGATGTTCCGGATATGTAAGTGGTCAGAAACGTCAGCACGTTGGAAGTGTACGAACTATTGTCCGCCGCTTTGAGACAAGCCAGTCGCTAATCTGGTCAAATTTTGGCTCGTTCGGACGGAATCTTTAAATCTGGGCTAATAAAAGGTTTATTTTCCGCAGTTAGCTCTCCTTGAGCTCGCTAGCACAAGCCGATTCCCTCGCTGCGGCGCTGACGTCACGTTGGCGTCGGGAGCGTTGTATGGAGCGATTCTACTCGTTGCCTGCTCAAGGAAGGCCGCATCCGCTGTTGCGTCGTCGCAGTATTATATATATATATATATATATATATATATATATATATATATATATATATATATATATATATATATATATATATATATATATATATATATCTTCTTCTTCTTCCTGGCATTAGTCCCGGCTTTTGCCAGGGTCTGCCTTCCGACTAAGACCAATCGGTCCATATGAGTGGCGAAGTGGTTTTTTGTGGAGCGATTGCCATCTGACCTCCAAACCCATTACTGGGAGAAACCAAGAAAGGACAGGGAATAAGAGGCAGAAAGACTTGGAATATAGGGGAGGGACACCACTTACATGGATTGGATCGGGTTATGAAAGTGGTGGCTCGAGGTCCCGGGGTCGCGTACCCGTATGCCGGAAACCAAATATCGGACAGATAATTGGCTTAGACACCCTCTGAGATGAGGGTATATATATATATATATATATATATATATATATATATATATATATATATATATATATATATATATATATATATATATATATATATATATATATATATATATATATATATATATATATATATATATATTATATATATATATGCCAAAAGCAATTTAGGACTATATAAAATACAAAAACATTTATTAAAAAAAACATACAAGAAAGAAAACCTGTTAATCACTTAAAGATTACCTACATAATAAGATTTATGAAATAGTGATTTAGCAGTTTGATTTATGAAAGTACTTATACTTTCAAAATCTTATATACGAATATCTTATAAACAAATAATAAAAATAATTGAATGTGAAGGTGGAAACAGATTTGAGTTGCAGGTATCTACTAGTAGCTATACGTATACTACCTACAAAAAAAATAAATTATACAAGATAGTAATTGCTTACAAGCAATTATAAAAAAAAAACAAATGGGTATATTCTGTCATAACTATTCGCCATTTTGTAATGTTCTTTATATACTGGTTTACACGAGATTAAGAGATAGCACGATGTTATAACATAATGAGTAAGCGAGAAGGCAAATGTAAATATGTTTTTCATTTTTAAAACTATATGCATAGCTATTTGCTAGAATGTCAAGCTGTAAAACAAATTAAAACTATAAAATATATTTTTGTGTGTAATTTATTACTTGTGATAAATATTATTCTTAAAGCAGATGTTGTTGCATACTACTGGCCAAGTAGACGAGAGGGTATTGTGGATAAAAGATACCTTCGAAGCCGTATCCACTCCATAGCCCTGGTCATGGAATCTTTCTATTCTTGAATATAAGTGGAGGATTTATTGAATCACGCTTTTAATTTCTCAAGACTCAACCTTCAAGTAACCACACATTGCACTTAAAACTATGTTTTCAGGGTTCCGTACCTCAAAAGCAATAAATGGAACTCTTATAGAATCGCTTTGTTCGTCATCTGTCTGCTTGTATGTCCGTACGTCTGTCAATAACATTTTCTCAAAATCCCGTGGACGCGTTATTTATAACAAATATCCAAATTGCTAAACTCTTGAAGCATAGATAACATTGTACTTCAAAGTCAACGCACTCGAAACCTGCAGGGTACTTCCCGGTGACCTACAGTTGTAAAACTTGACAAGAAGTGAGAGCTTATAGTAAGTAAATATAAGGAGGAAATTCTCAAAATTGATATATTTGTAGTTCGTTTCATACAGAATGAGTGGATACGACCGCAAATTTAAGTTTTAACTAAATTAATCGGATTTTATTACACTTTTCGCTACTTCATTTCCTTTATGTTTTTCATCTTCATGAAATTTTTTTAAAATCTTCCCATCTTAATTTATTTTTATAACTGAATCGTGAATATCTAAAGTATCTTCTACTAAAGATTTGTTATTTAAAATTAATTCTGATTTTAAAGATAAATCAGTTATTTAATTAAGTAATTCGTTTTTATGTGTTTATTTTTTTGTATTTGACTTTTTATGCTTTATCTAGAATATTTTTTTTTATCAGAAAAGAATTTTTTTAATATATTTTTTTTTAAATATTTTTTTGGTTGTTGTTGTTGGAAAAAATATTTTTTTTTTATTTTCATTTTTAATTTCAAATGGACAGTAATTTAATAATTTATCTTTTTTCAATTGTACATCACCAAAATTATATCAAGTAAATATTTTATAAAATCAGAAAAATCGTTCATATTTTTTTCAAAAACTAAAATCAAATTCTACTGGATTAAAAACGTATTGTGCATTTTTTACTATATCTAATTCTTTTACAACTCTAAAAACTTCTGTTTTTGAAATTTATATTTAGAAAGTTATACGTTACATATTGTAAGTAATGAAATCAATATAATACAATTATTTAATCAATTATAGCTTTTAATAAACAAAACAATACACATTTGTATTACATATACATATATAAATATACATACATAAACATACACATACATATACATATATATATAAAATAAATAAATACATAAAACATACATATATAAGTGAGCTGAAGATAAGGTTATCACATTGATGACTGTCTGAAAATCAATTTACTCGTTTAAACTTGCGAGTAAGTGGTTTTTAAATTGACATTTGAAGGAAATGATGGTTGGACTTTTTTGGATGGATTTAGGGAGTTGGTTCCACAGGGTTGCAGCATACACTGAGAAGGATTTCTGAAGGTATTTAGTATTACTCTTAGGTATGTCTAATGTCGGTATGACACACGACCGCCTAGAGCGTGTGTAAGTGGGAAGTATGTTAAAACGAGAGCGGAGATAAAGAGGAAAACTTTCATAATTAACAATTTTAAAAAGGAGTGTAAGGATCTGCATATCTCGGCGAAGGCGGATAGGAAGCCAATTAAGCTGAGCGCGAAATTGAGAAACGTGGTCAAACTTACGCAAACCAAAGATAAATCGTATGGTGAGATTTTGAAGACGCTCTAGCTTGTTTAATAGCTCCTCGGTCACATCCAAATAGCAAACGTCGGCGTAGTCAAGAATTGGCAGGAGAAGAGATTGCGCAAGCATAATTTTGGTTTTGTGAGGGAGGAAATATTGGAGACGCTTGAGAGAATGGAAAGAGCAATGCATGCGTTTGCTAATATCATTAATGTGTGAAGTCCAAGACATATTACTGTCAAAAATAAGGCCTAATTTTTTATGTTTTTACAGTATTTCATTTCAACTCCCGAATACAAAATTTTCGGCGTTGAGTTCCAACTGATTCTACCTCTAATCTTATTACTACCATTAATAAGAGTTTGCGATTTTTTAGGGTTAACTAGTAAGCCAAATGATTCAGCCCAAAACTGAATAGCAATAACATCCTTGTTTAGAGTTTCGATAGCCTTGGGTAATTCATTCAAATTACAATGTTTATATAACTGCAGGTCATCTGCATTCAAATGGTAGGGAGGAGAAATGACTTTTGATATGTTATTAATAAAAATAGAAAAAAGAAGTGGAGAGAGAACGCCGCTTTGAGGTACGCCAGCAGTGAGTTCCAACCATGATGATGTGACACCGTTAGCTTTTACACACTGCCGACGACCGAAAAGATATGAACAGAACCAGTCGATAACTGAAGAAGAGATGTTAGCTGCGCGAAGAGTGCCCAGAAGTATATCAAGATCAACAGAATTAAAAGCGCTGCTGAAATCAAGTAGTACCATCACGGTGAGCTTGGTGTTATCCATAGCACAACGTATGTCCTCAGTGATATTCAGCAACGCAGTAACTGTACTGTACTGTACGGTAGGGACGGAAGCCAGATTGATAAGGACATAAGAGATTGTTAGAGGAGAGAAAACCATGAAGTTGATTGTTTACGAAGGATTCAAGGACTTTGGATAGGAGGGGAAGAACAGATATAGGACGATATTCAGCAACGGTAGTGGGGTTGGAAGTTTTAGGTAAGGGAACGACATACGCATTCTTCCACTGAGCCGGAAAAACATTACTTGTCAGTGAAAAATTTATTATGTGGGTGACCACTGGTGTAATGCTTTCCAACACGGGTAGAATCATGTCGAGACTGAGATAGTCACTTCCAATGGCTTTAGAGGAAATAGATTTGATACACTTCCTGACATCATCTTCAGAAACAGTTTTGAAAGAAAAGGGAGTTGAGTCTGGTAGGACAGTTTGTGACAAAATCTTAAGAGTTTCAGATTTAATTTGGGGGCTTATATTTAAAGGTGGAGTTGTAAAAAAATAATTTAATTCATGGAGATTTATATTTACGGAATGAGTATCATTGAAATTACTTACCCCTAATGACTCTAAGAATCTCCAAACTTGTGCTTGACTGAGATTCTGGATAGTGCTATGAATGTAACGACGTTTTGCATCCCGAGACATTCTATTGCAAATGTTACGCAGGTTTTTGTAGGCAGCGAAGTAATCTTGGCAAGGATTTTTTTGTTTTTAGCTTTGGCTCTGTCGCACTTACGCATAGTTCGTCTAATAACAGGTGTTAACCAGGGAGCGGGTGCATGCTTCATGCGAACTGGTCTTACAGGAGCGTGTTTGTCATAAATGCAAATCAGTTTAGTAGTTAAAGAATCCACCATACTGTCAATATTATTAGATGACAATGTGGATGACCAGTCGATGTTACTCACATCCTCCCTCAAGCGTTCCAAGTCCATATGCTTAAAGTTGCGCTGGAGAAATGTTTTGTTTCTAACCTTAGGAGGGCGAAGTTTATATGAAACATATATTAAATCGTGAAAAGAAAATGGCGCAGTCATTTGTCCATGAGACAGTACAAGATTAGGATTAGAGACAGCCATGTGATCAATGAGAGAAGGCCTGCAGTTAGGAAAATGATGGTTGGGATAAGTCATTGGAAGCAAATGCAAGTTGTAAGACTCATACAATGCTTTTAACAAATCCGATCTAGCAACATCCTTTAACAGACATGTATTTAAATCGCCCATACAGATGACGTGCTCATAATGTGGTGATAGATATTCACATCACGCAGTCATGTGTGTGTGTGCGTGTGCGTGTGTGTGCGTGTGTGTGTGTGTGTGTGTGTGTAGGAGAAGTGCAGAACGCTAATATTTTACAATAATAATGCTTATAAATTTACATTAAACCAATAAATAAAACATTACACCAATTACAATAAACCAATAAATAAAACATTACACACACTACCATAATATTATGTTTAACATACTTTTCTAGGACATACACGTTGCTATGGTAACGGGTTAAATACCCGCGTCATCGGGTCCCATAGTTAAACTAGAATTTGTTATAATTTTAACATTTATCGTTACATATATATTTTTACGTATATTTGTATACACCGCCATCTATTGTAGAAGGTTAAAAGCAATCGATAGTCATTAAAGTGACACCTTTGAAATAAATTTAGTTTATTTTAATAATATCATGCTATATAAATATTACGATAGCATGCAGAGAGATAGTGAGAAGCTATTTGATAGAAGCTAAAAATATATATATTTTTTCTTTTTAATATGATGTTCCTTCAACAGACATAGCAGTAGGTATCTATTATAAACTTAAAAGTACATAAAGACGCCGCTGAGTTATAAACTATGTCAATATTTGTCATTTTGTAAAATAAATAGTCTATATACGGTCGGACGTTTCCTGGATCCTATTGTTTAAAACCAGTATGTACGCGTACGCGTCAATATATCAATTACTTAAAATTTTCGCCTAAAGGAATCTTTAGGTCCTAGGTAGGCTTAGATTGCGCGAATAGCTCGCTTTTGCAAAACAAAAATCGAGATAACAGCGGCTGCATTACCCCAAAGTGTAATGTCGTAAGACTACAATACTATGAAAGTAGCTAAAGTCAACCCTGCTTTATTTGAGGCAAAGCATGATGCTCAATAAAATATAAAGCTATGCCAAAAGTAGGGTTAACGCTATGCACTGAAAATGGTGTTGCTGCGTGTAACACCATTTTCAGTGCACAGTTCCATCCTTGAGGAGTGATGTGAACAACCGGAACCATTCGTAAATAAGAGCCCGTGAGGGCTTTATGTGGACGGCATTTATTTGGTCGATACTTTATTTGGTCGTTGCCAACTTAGTCTAGCTTGGCGATACTAGTTTTCCTCAAGGCGGCGGACCCCGTTCAGTGTGTGACAAATAGTAATGTTTATATGCAATTATTAACTAAATGTTCATAGCGCGATGTAGGATTTAATATTTTGTATTACCTACCCTTCTGTAAAATAAATAAAAATTATGTTTAATTAAACTCAAAAAGGAGACAACAGATACATACGATGATATTAATTTATTAAAATTAACTGCATTTGTAAGATTACAAATATAGATATGATTAAGAAAAACATCTATATTATGTAGATAAATAAAATATATATATTTTTTTAAATTTATAAATTTTCTCTTTGTAAGTATTTCGATTTACTTCTATTTTTTATTAATAAATAATATTTAATGTTTGACAATACACACTGGACCCCTCTGGAAGGCACATGTTAAATTACTATTTTATACATATGTTGAACAATATTATTTATTGTCTTCCTACATTGACATCTATTATAATTCAACGGCGTATTTATGTACCGTTGAAGTTTATTATAGATAGACTGTTGAAGGAACATCATATTAAAAAGAAAAAATATATATATTTTTAGCTTCTGTCAAATAGCTTCTTATTATCTCTCTGCATGCTATCGTAATATTTATATAGCATGATATTATTAAAATAAACTAAATTTATTTCAAAGGTGTCACTACCTTGATATATTCTCTCTCTCTCGACCCCCGAGGGGGGAGAGGAAAACGGCTTCAGGGCAGTGCCCTCTTGCCGTTAGGCTCTTCCGCCGCCCAAGAGTATGGTGTCCTTAAGAGGAACAAGATTTATAAGAACTGGACGAAAGGAGTGAGCTATGCGCTACCCGGGCGGTCAGCCCGGCCGAATGAGACGCTCGGTGATCCGGCGGAGGCTCAGCCTAGGCGACCAGCGACCTTGGTAGCAGCTCAGGAATCAGAAGGAAGGGAAGGATGTCTCGAGGTAGTCTTCGGGCGTCCGGCGGACGGGAGTGCCACGGAGCGATGTCTCGGATGTGAGGGTGATCCGAGGCGTCGGCACAGTGGTAGACGCCGGCAGCTAGCTGGGTGATGTGACTCTCTAGGCTTTCAAGAACGTCCTCAAATTGAGGTGACGTCACAACGACGTCACAAAAGCGACACGGCGACAGAACGCCGGCGAAAATTATAGAATATTTACAATTTAAATATTTAAAATTTCCAAGGACAAGAGAAAGGTTCGGGCCGTATGAGCGTAGTGAATACGTCCGTACAGTGCGAAGCTTGCAATTCCAAAGGTGTCACTTTACTGACTATCGATTGCTTTTAACCTTCTACAATAGATGGCGGTATATACAAATATACATACAAATATATATGTAATGATAAATAATAAATAAATGTTAAAATTATAACAAATTTTAGTTTAACTATGGGACCCGATGACGCGCTAAATACGCGTTACCATAGCAACGTGTATGTCCTAGAAAAGTATGTTAAACATAATATTAAGGTAATGTGTGTAATGTTTTATTTATTGGTTTAATGTACTTTATAAGCATTATTATTGTAAAATATTAGCGATGTGCACTTCTCCTACACACACACACACACAAATACACTATGAGTGTGCCAATTTCATCTCCTTCCGTCCGTTGCTTTACGTATTAATATATAGATATACTATAAGTATAATAATATTATAGTCTACAATGAAATAGAAGATATTTTGAAAGTGCCTCAACAGCTTGCTTATGTATAATATATATCCTCATACTATATATATTCTTCCACTTAGCATTATCCCGGCCTATTGCCAGGGTCTGCTTTCCTTCTTAGTCTACTCCACTTTGCACGGTCTTGAGCATCCTCAGTGGTTAGTCCATTGGCTCTCATGTCGTGCGTCACGACGTCCAGCCATCGCTTACTTGGGCGTCCGGGGGGTCTTACTCCAGGGACAGACATATCAAGGCGTTTTCTTCCGACGTAGTTCTTAGGCCGGCGCAAAACGTGGCCATATCATCTCAGACGACGCTCTTGGAGCTTATCCGCTACGTCACGGACCCCAAGACTACCTCGAATGATTGTGTTGCGTATGCGGTCAGCCCGAGTAACGCCACACATCCACCTCAGCATCTTCATCTCCGTTACGTGAAGCTCCTGAGTGTGCCGAGATAATGCTGGCTAACATTCGCTGCCGTATAGAAGAACTGGTTGGATCATGCTCTTGTATATCAGCCCCTTGAGTTTGGGCGGTATTCTGCGATCGCAGACCACACCAGTGACCTCCCGCCATTTGGCCCAAGCAGCGCTAACCCGGGCGTGGACATCGTAGTCGATGCCTCCGGACTCGTGTATAATGGATCCAAGGTACCTGAACTTCTCCGACTTAACGGCTGGCTCAGGCCCGATGTGGATGGTGCTCGAGTCTGGGCTCCCGCAAGCCATGTACTCGGTCTTTGACACATTCAGTTTAAGACCACCGTTCTCAAGCGCACCCTTCCAGGCATTCACTTTACGCTCCAGCATCAGTCGGTTCTCGTCAATGAGTACTATGTCATGAGCACACCACGAGAGCCTAACGATTTCCACGCTTCGATCGGAATATCGTCAGGTCCCACCGCCTTGCCGGTTTTCATGCGTCGAAGACAATTCCGAGTTTCATCAAGGGTTATTGGAGCAATAAGTCCCAGGTTAGGAGGTGGTTCAGACGGAATACTACCCGGGTGCTGAGTATTCAGCAGCTCCAAGAAGTAACTTCTCCGCCTCTCCTTCACAGAAGCATGACTACAAAGCAGCTTGCCCTGGGAATCTCTGACGCAAAGACATTTTGTGATATCTTGCGTCGCTTTATCCCGAGCACGTGCCAATTTGTAGATGAGCTTCTGCCCCTCCACAGTTTCAAGTTTATCATATAGAGGTAATAAACTTTTACTGCGGGCTCTGGCTACAGCTCTTTTGCTGGCACGTTTCGCTGCTATGTACTCCAGTCTGTCTTCAGGAGAGTTGGAACGCTGCCACTCCTTAAATGCAGTCTTCTTATCATAAATCACCTCCTGTACCTTGTCATTCCACCACCATGTCTCCCTATCCATAATACGTCCTCCCTTAGAAACGCCAAGAACATGTTTACCAGCCGTAATAATTGCTGACTGAGCTCGATCCCAAGCATCCTGAGCAGTTTCGGTGTTAGTTGTTAAATTTTGACTGTTAAGCTCTGCCAGAAAGTCGGTCTGCATCGGTCCATTCAGCAACCACCACTTGATCTTAGACTTACGCGTCTCGGCTAATTTCTTTATCGGGGTAACGACATAATCCATGACAAGAAGACGATGTTGGGCCGTGAGGCTTTCACCAGGAATGACTTTACAGTTAGTTACCTTGCCAACATGACACCGCCTGGTCAATAGGTAATCTATTTGGGTTGAATGGAGTCCACTCGCATACGTAATAAGGTGCTGCGGACTCTTTTGGAAGAACGTATTCACGATGGCCAGATCAGATGCAATAGAGGTTCTTAGGATATTTTCGCCCTCTATATTGCGGCGACCGTGACCAAAACCACCGAGGACACGTTCATACGTATCCGCAGCCTTACCCACGTGACCGTTAAGGTCTCCCCCAACTATGATCACCTCGGTAGATGGTATAGCGAGTAGAACGTCTTCATATTGCTCCCAGAATGACTCCTTTTCGGCCCCGCTACAACCAGCCTGGGGAGCGTAAGCACTGATTAAGTTGGCGATAGCCCCCTTAACCAGTACCTTCACCCGCATCAGGCGGTCGCTGCGTCGGTCAACTTCGAGGAGACCATTCCGTAGCTCTTCAGATAAAATTACTGCTACACCAGTTTTACCGGAAAGAGACGGAGTCTATATGAGCTGGTAACCCTGTCCGATGATATATATATATATATATATATATATATATATATATATATATATATATATATATATATATATATATATATATATATATATATATATATATATATATATATATATATATATATATATATATATATATATAAAACTGTAATTGTCTGTACGCAATGTATGCCGATGACACCGCGTTATTTACCACGGATCCTTTTTTTTTTTTTTTTTTTGACGCTGGGAAAAAATGACATTACGCATACCCTCCCCGCCGGGGGGCGGGAGAGGGGTATGTGGGACTCCCCGGTAAAGACGTTCCCGGTATACCCACTAAAAATACCCAGCGACACTCCGACCTCACCTAAGTCGAGAGGGCCTGGGAGTCCATAGCGTCCAGGCCCTCGCCGGTGACTGCCCGCCCTACGGCAGGCCCTTCACACCCCTCCCACGTGGGAAGGGGTCTTTACAATGGCCGGAGTGCACGGCCATCGTGGTCCGACGAGTGGGGTGATCCTTGAGGTGCGGGCGGTGGCGCCCCCGCGCCAGTCGCCCACTGATCACCCCCTGGGGCGGACGAGGACGGACGTTGAGCCCGCCGCTTTCCACCCCTTCTTCGTCTGCGGAGCGGCGCTGCGAGAGGGTCGTCCTCCCGCATGCGCTCCGCCGCCTCCTTTCTGTGACATGACGTCCTCACAGAAGGAGGCTACCGCCGCCCATGCCTCCTCCCTCCTGAGCATGGCGGCGATCACGCTGGGGAGCGTGAGGTCCTCCCCGACGGCTGCTACCAGGGCGCGGCGGGGTTCGGCCCACGAGGGGCACACCACCAGGGTGTGCTCCGCCGTATCCACTGCGGCCCCGCAGTGGTGGCACGCTGGCGACTCCTCCCTCCCGATCCGGTGCAGGTACGATCCGAAGCACCCATGCCCGGACAGCACCTGCACAAGACGTAGGGAGAGGGAGCCATGTCGCCGATCGAGCCAGTCCCCCAGGACGGGCCCGATGGCATCCAGCAGCCGTCGCCCAAACGGCGCGGAGATGAGGTCCTCATCCCAATGCTGAGTGACGGCTTCCCTCATCTCCCGGCGGATTGCCTCACGCTCTCCCGGGTCCGGGCGCTGGTTCAGCGCCCTCTGACCCGCCCTCCACTCGTACGCTCTGGCGAGAACCCAAGCCTCGAGCTCCCAAGGATGAGTTCCCGCCAGAACGCACGCCGCCGCAAAACTCACTGTGCGATACGCCCGTGCCACCCGCTGTGCAATGGCCCTTTGTGGCCTGCGGATGGCAGCGGCGTTCTCCCGTCGACACAGTGAGTCCGCCCATATCGGAGCCCCGTAGAGGGCCATGCTCTTCAGTATGCCGGCGTACAGGCGCCGGCATTGATCACCGGGGCTCCCGATGTTAGGGAGGAGCCACGAGAGGGCACCCGCATTTACCACGGATCCTAGCCGAACGACTGCAACGCGCTGCCGACGCCCGAGGTGATTGGCCTAGAGGTTAGCGGTACTCTTTCTGCGTAAACGTCACGAGAACGTCTCTTCTATTTATTTGTACAGAAAACAGATCCCCTTGAATTGGACTTTGAATTTGAATCGTTTAAGGAGTTCTGTGTAGGCTTATGCAAGCGCTATTACGAGCGCGCATACTCCCACCCCTCACCCTCGTAGCGTCCCTCTAAACCCCGAAGATCCCAGCAGCCAACCGTCACTACAACGGAAGGTTACACTCCTCACTCCCAAAGACACGCCATCGTGGCCGTAACATACGACACGGCCTCTCTTATGTCAAGGCACGTCCACTCCTTGGTCCGGTGAGGCCATGTACCATCTTCTGAGCTGCCACAATGCCCATCGCTGTCAAGACCATTTGTGGCCAAAAGCATTAAGTACATCAGAAAAAAATATAAGTATAATTCGCTCATTTTAACGCGAGTCAACGGAATCCCCAAGGAAATAGAGATCGATTATGTTAAGGATCTTAAGTCCCAGGATTTCCCCGTCCAAGAGGTACACCGCAAGTACAATTTAAAACGACACGTCCGTAAGATAGTATGTTGGCAATATTAGATCTCACAATATTATTAATCTATATTTGTAGACTACTTTATAGAGGTTTAGAATACCACCGCGCACCAAGTCGACATACTTTGTATACAGGAATCGTTCCTGAAACCGCGCATGCGTGATCTGAAAATTGTGAACTACTGTCTCGTACGAAACGTACTCATCTCGAAAGGTGGAGGCACTCTTATATACTTTATAAAGACATTACTACACTGCGTACCATAAGATCCACCTCCAGCCCTTGAGAACGTCGAAGCGTCTCTATACCAGATATTTCTCACAGGCCATGCATTGCTGCGGTATATCTGTCACTCATGATGTCACTTCTCGAAACGACAATAAACGTCTTTAAAATATGAGACACTCAGTCCTTCTGACCGGGGATCTCAATAGTAAGAATCCCGCTTGGAACTCGTCTCGCCTTAACACCAAAGACTAATATCCCGAAAGCCTTGCGGATAGATACAATCTCTCCGTAGCAGGCCCACCTACACCATCTAGGTACCCAACGGGATCCAGAAGCAGCCCGGAATTCTAGACATAGCCATTCTAAAAGACGTATCCCTTAAGCTACGCTCTATAGAATCGCTATCGGAACTTGACTCCGACCACAGACTAGACTAGTCTTTAAATAAGGTCTTTCAACATGATTCCTGGCATAAGTGTCTCGGTAAATGTAAGTGCGTTACATAGAAACGATTAACATGATGTAATATAGTCTACAGTACTACAGTCCAGTACAGTAGCTTTTGAGACAGCCGTAGTTCCCGAGATTGGGGCGTTCAACCGTACTAACTTATTAGCTTTATTTTATATACTAGTGGGTACAGACCAACTAATAAATGAAGCATTAGTTTATATAGATTATTTTATATATTTTAAATTATCATAATATTGTAAAGAATTTTAAAACAACTTTACAACAGATATGAGAATATCAATAGTCTAATATGTACTTTTATTGAATTACATGAACGTTACCGTCGTCTTTGGAAGGAACGATAGTAACAAAATATTTATATATTTATGAAATACTTTTAATTTTATATGAAATATTCTTTATAAGGACATTCTATATATATCTAATAATAATAAATAAGTATATCTAATAATTTTTAATACACAAAATAAATTGTATGAGATATCATACAATTAATTTTGTGTATGAAAGTAATAATATAATTAAAATAGTATTAACATTTTTTTATATTATTATATAATTAATATTTAATTAATTTAAATAAAATTATATATAAATATTATCTGTAACAAAAAATTAAAACTTTGGAACAAACGAATCTAACGCCATCTATTGATGAAACTACTTAATAATTAATCAAATACATTTAAAATATATTATATTATAAATAATAAATAACTTAAAAATAAAATATATACAAAAATAATTCACATTTTATATAATATAAATATGTACTATTTTTTAAATTACAAGCTAAAATTTATTAAAAAATTGGATAATTGATTTTACTACTTACAATATGTAACGTATACTTTCTACAGTCAAATCAAATATTAATGTTATAAAATAACTACAATTATCTGTAAAACTTTAAAACATTTTGTTATTAATTATTTTTTTCTAAAAAATCTATTTCACATAAAAATTAACATAAGTTTTAACAAATACAAGAAAGATGATTTATGTACATTATTTGTGCAAGCGATAAGTTTCTTTAGCGCTATCAGATAAGGCCTAATTTGGCATGACTTTACCAACAATGGCGATATTTAAATAAGGTAGAAGAAAATCTCTTTTAGCGTGATGAATATTCACTCGGTGCCGGAGAGCGTTAAGAAGTGGTTGTGTCATAAAATAGATGGAGAATAAATAGAGAGAGATAGGGCATTTATAAGTTATAACTGCTGGCATTAGCACCTAGCGAGAATAGTTCGCGACTCGAGTTTAATGTCTTTAAATGTGCATTGTTTATTGTGACGAGATGTGGAGGTGTCATGCCGTGTGAGTAATCATTGTTATATTCAACGTTTTTTTTTATACATTTTATATATATTTGACTTCTAATTAGTATTTTCTCTAATAACTTTTTATTTAGATTATTTATAATGTCTAAACTACAATAGTTTATTAATTTAGATTTAGAATTTTATTAAATTTTCCCATGTAAAATGTGTAATCATTCTCAATTTGTCCGCCATGTTGTTTGGCGGTGTCTTATTCCTATATTAATTTTAAGAAAGATTAATTATAGAATTTAATTATCTTTACGATTTTCTGAAGTATACTTACCTATTAAATTTTGCGTAAATCATTTCAATAGACTTCAAATAATATTAAAGAATAGGTTCTTGTACTTATCGTTCATTGAATACAAAGTTTTTAGTTTTTTTTTTATTTGTGACCCTTTTAGTCACAAATAAAAAAATCTAAAAAAAACTTTTATTTCAAATATGAAGACAAAATCTACTTATCTTTTTAGATAAAAAGACGCTTGTAGTTTTACTCACACTTTAGCAACACAATTTAGCAACGAACCACTATTTTTGCAATTTAGAATGTAAACGGGATATCTTAGTGTTTGTGTTTTTATTAATGGCAGCTATAATTATATATATTACATAATATATATAATTTGTATATTTTTTATTTATAGAGCATGTAAAAAATGCATATGAATATAAATAAATATGTTATACTATCAAATATAAATATATATTTTTTAAATTTGTTCTGGCCATCTTTAATCTATACGATATTGCTTTATGGCCATTTTGTATTGAATTAGCGATATGTTATATACAATAAGCATTTGTTTGAAACCAAAATATGTAATAATATGTATTTTGAAATATATTTCTAAATGAAGAATTTTGGGCCGGCATATTGTGTGACAAAAACTGATTATTTTTAGTAATTTTGACGTTTATTTAGTTTAGTTTAGTATATATATTTCATTATTATAGTAATAATGTTTTAAAACTTCCTGACGACAACATAAGCTAATATGTTCTCTATTTAATAGTTATATAAGCGTAATAAATGTATCCTTTAAACATAAAACAATTAATACCTAAACCATAGTTATATATATGTAAGTATATAGTGTCGTTGTTTTGTCGGTTCTATTAGATATTATTTCACTACAAGACCTATATCACAAAGAGCGCGGGTTTGATTCCTGCTATAATTAAATCTTTAGACATTTCTTATAGCAAGTATTCTCAATTATATAAGTAACGCTGTTAGTTACCTTGTATAAAGTAAATAACCCGTCCCGTCTTATCTGTTATCGTCGGTGTAAATGAATGAGCTAGCGAACTAACTGAAATGTTGTACTAACTTTGAAAGTTTTGTCAATTTTAAATATTTTGGAATATAAATATATGTGAGTGGTTTCTATATGCTAGGTAGTATGAAGGGAATACCTTGTCATTTCTTGCGTACTTTTCCTACAATCTCGTAAGGAACTAATCTCCGTATTGTTTAATTGTGTGTGTGTGTGTGTGTGTGTGTGTGTGTGTGTATAGCATTATTTAAAATTAGAGGTGTTCATAACAGCTTTATTTCGTCAACGTTATAAAGCAGTATGCTGTGTATAAAACACCTGCTTCTTTTTAAGCTATATGATATATTACTTTCATACAAAGACTTCAATATCTAAAAAAAAAAGCCAACAAAGTGCAACAAATTTTCTCCGAACATTATTATAATACGTCGTTTAATGGAATTAAAGCATAACTTTGAATCTCACAAATAAAGCTATTTTGCAACGTGAACAATAAATGTACCCAATATATGAATATATTTTTTATTTTCTCCAAAAAAATATTCACAAAATGATGAAATGTGCTGATTTCAGTACTCGTAACTAATATACTTCTTATTCCATGGAGTTAGAGCATAATTTAGAATGTCAAAAATGTCTATTTCACAACGTGAACACTAGATGTCGATGTATTCAAAACATTAATGAATATTACAATTTACTCCAAAGATATATTCACAAAATGTTTAAAGCTGATTTCTATACTCGTTACTAATGTACTTCTTATTCCATGGAGTTAGAGCATAATTTAGAATGTGAAATATTCACGAAATGCTTAATAAAGCAGATTTTAATACTCGTCACACTAATATACTTCTTATTCCATGGAGTTAGAGCATCATTTAGAATGTGAAATATTCGTTAAATGCTTAATAAAGCAGATTCAATATTCGTTATTTCTCGTTCATTGATATACTTCTTATTCCATGGAGTTAGAGTATAATTTAGAATGACAAAAGTAAAGCTGAAACAAGCGCATGTTGCTGCGCATTTATATTAGAGCGATATGCTCGTTTAAACGAAAGGCTTTTTTTATATGCTACCTAATATAACGAACACCTCTAGCTAGGTAGTATGAAGGGAATACCTTGTCATTTCTTGCGTACTTTTCCTACAATCTCGTAAGTAACTAATCTCCGTATTGTTTACTTGTGTGTGTGTGTGTGTGTGTGTGTGTGTGTGTGGGTGTGGGTGTGTGTGTAGCATTATTTCAAATACCTATTGAATGTGTATAATGTTAGTGTTGTGTCACATGTGTACAATCA
>JAXRJS010000160.1:0-7500 GCA_037127375.1 Dione juno | reverse complement strand
TCATCACTGAACAAGAATATGGCCATTGGGAACTAAGTGGTGACACAGTGATTGATATAGAGATGAAACTTTGTTTAAAGATATATTTTGCTCTTCTCATAAATGAGTGATAAAGCGACCGGCGGAGGAACACAACTGATTAACACCACCAGTGTATGCTGTGAGCTGTCCATCGCATAGATTGGAATAGAAATACAACATCAGCTCTGAAGGAAGTTCTCTGCAGCGTCTGCTGGCGTCTTTTGTTTTACTCTCTAATACCAGACTAAATATTCTACATAGCGTAAGAAACACGCTCGCGAGAGTATCGCGACTGTGAAGGAATCGTGAAAGTTACGACTAGTAGTTTTCTTTAAAATATACAAGCTTCTTCATCAGGAAAAATAACATATATTTCAGAAGAAATTGAGCATCCGCGGATTATCTATACCTATGAACGTTTTATTGTACCAGTATTTATTAAGAACTTATAACAAATTGTTTGACTAAAAAATTGACACTCTTTTTTTAATTGAAATCGTGAACCATTTACTCATTACTCTTTCGGAGTCGTTTCATGTGACAAAGAACACGTCAAAGAGCTCTTTTCGGAGCTACTTACTGTTTCACGTATTAACCTCGCGTCATGGAAGCTCCCTTTAGAGCTAATCTCTATAAGCTCTCTTACACCTCTTACTGTTTGAAAAATAAAGAAGATGAAGTCTTTATTATGGATATTAGTTCAAAAAATCATACAAGTCATGTTCAAAAAATCATAAAAGTCAATAGATTAATTACACCGTTAATAACTACGTACTATTAGCTTGATTAGAATAACCTTCCTACTAAGTTGTTTTAGCTTTTTTATCTAACACAGACCATTCTTTCTCAAGTCTAGTATTCTATAACATTAACTGGCTCCAAAGCCAATCCTGTTTCACCTGATTGGAGAACGTCTTATACAGTTCTTTTGAGAGCCAATCCTGTCTGTCCAACGTGATAAAAAAACGTCCAAAAAGTTCTTTTCAGAACTATTTATTGTTTCTCGGCAAAACGAATATAGTAAAAGCTCTTTTCAGAGCTGGTCTATATAGCCCCGTTCGAGGCGAGACTTGTTGAACTGTTAGAACATTGTTAAGAAGAGTTCACTTCGCATCTATAATAATGCGCTTTAAACAGTTCTTTTGAGAACTATTCTCCGTTTCAGAGGAATGTAACGTATTGAGATAGTTCTTCTCAGAGCTGATCTTAGTTTCATACGAGACAAATAGCGTTCTGTAATATTTATAGATACTTTTAATTGACATTATTATTACATACTGACGTACTGTGAAATACTATTGTCGGTTTTACATACGGTCTTGTTAAATCTATATAAAACAGTGAAGTAAATGATATCACCATTTTGTTATATATATATACCGCTGCGCCACGCCGATCCCTATATACCCCATAGGGATCGGCGTGGCGCAGCGGCACAGTATCTGACAGGTTCTGCATCAACGCCATGGTTGTAGGTTCGATTCCCATTCGGAAAATGTTTATCTTTACCATTTTACTTTATTTCTTTGACTTCTCATTATTTAATCGGAAATTATAACTTAAAAAAAAGGTTTTTTTTTTATTATCATTATAAAATTCCATCGCTTTGAAAAAAATTGCTACTAAAATCGTGCTACAGCTAGCTGTACTGATCGCGGCTTATTGTACGGTGATCTGATGTTTGAACCTTTGACCTCTAATAATTGCTCCCAGCTTGTCTTGTCTCAACATGTTAAGTGAAGTGCTCAAGTGTGTTTTATTTTATTGACTGGAGTGATGTACCTAGATGGACAACATTTATAAAATATATTAAAAAACCCATTTTCTGCCGGTGACGAGCGATCTGGATAGTCTTAATAATAATGAAGATAATAAAATTCGAATATATTATTCTACATGTAAATGTTTATTTTCTGTCAACGACTTCAAGAACAGTTACTGGAAATCATGAAAAGTACGTCAAAAACTTCGTGTCTTCATATACATCAATCTTATATACATATAAAGAAGCGGATGATGCGTTATATTGACTACATAGCTTACAAGATCAAAAGAGAAGAATACGATAGCAAATAGAAGAAGTGTCAGCAGTGGGTGAATTGGTAGCAATGGTTAAGTGATCCGGGACCCAAATTAAAACGTCTGTGTAATGTGCAGTGTGTGTGTGTGTGTGTCTTGCAAGTTGACTTGTCCTAGACATAGTAGTCTATCTCAGTCATCGTCATTGTGTAAAAAAGTAGGTTAATAGTTAATTTATTTACACTGTTTTACTTTCTAGTAAATGTACTTGTTGTTAGATCTAATTTAATGTTAGTCAATATTTATCAGAACATTACCTCCTCAACGTCCGAATGCACACTATTGTTAACTTGTAATACTACGAGTATACCACATGTATATGAAATCATCTTTGTCATTTCAGTGTTAAAAGAGTGAAACCCAAACAATATTTACAATTTAGTTTCTCGGAGTATACCAATACTAAGTGTAATACAATGGACGCTCCGGAGACTGAGCCAAGCAACCTCTCTGTAGGATATCTCTTTCAATAACTTATCACAAGCAAGCACTATTTCAGCTGTTATTGGTTCGTTTTCTTTTGGGTCTTGACTATTATTCTATCGATTATCGTCAATTTGAGAGGATATAGTCCTTGTCTTATTATTTTTTGTTTTGACACAACAATTGCGACATATTTCTGCGGAATGCTAACTCTGGACAAGTTCCTAATACTACTACTATACTTTTAGAAAGATGTGTGATCTGACAAAGACTGCAAAACAAACTAACAGACAGATTCTCCATGTTAGCAATAAGGTATTGGTTTCAGTTCTTCTCGTCAGCATATTTCACTAAGAAGTTACTGCAAGTATTGCGCTACAGCGGTCTGTCGTCATCGTCGCTTCAATCGTTGTCAATGGTACTCCTTGCTTTGTCTGAGAACGACTTTGTTAGGAAATAAATAAATAAATAAATTCCTTTACATAAATGTTCATAAATAGACAGGAACAATTGTATAAAGGGATTTATTCTCATAAAAGCTGTCGTCTCGACTTGTCTCTTCGTCGGTATTTTGTTGACATCAGTTCACTGTTTTATAATTATAAAGAAACAATCTGTGAATAAAAGCTATGTTCACTTCGATCACAAACATGAGTGTAATTTGAATGTCTTCATTTTGAATAGAAACCTCAACTAAACACAAACATTGTATAGAAATACTAGAAATGATCAATGAGATGATTTTCATATTAACTCAAAGTCCCTTGAGTACAATATATACATGTTGCGGCGGACGTTGAGGAGGTCATAGATGTGCTTAGGTTCTACGATGTTTAATACTACTTAGATTAATTAGTCACTGACAATATTTAGTACCTTCAAGCAGCTTTCATTGCTTATTAAGTTTCATTTAAATTGTTTTTATGGCTTGGCTTTTTCCGGCTTTCATACTGCAACTTTTCTTCTGCTTCTACTGGCTTTAGTACACCAAAGACTATAAAATGTATGCATAACGAGTCGACCACTGTCAAGATATGTGAATATAGATTTATGAGAAATTCAGCAAAAGGAGACAAGAAGAGGAATAGAATAGAGTGGAGATGTGAATGTTGTGAGTTAAATGTTTTAATTAGTTATCTGTGCGGTGATCGTTAGTGTGTCTGTTAGCACCATTGTTTAATAAAATATAAAATATTTAAATTGTCATTTCTGTTCGTCTTAGAGCGAACCTCTCTTTTCCATCGGCAAAGAACGTATTAAACAGCTCTTTTTAGAGCTAATTTTTGTTTCTAACGATAATGAACATTTCAAAAAGCTCTTTTCAGAGCTATTATGAAGAACAAATGCAAAATTTTATGGAAGTAACTAGATGAAGTCTTGTATAATACAGAAGACTGGAGAAGACTATATAATACGAAGAAAATATTCAAAAAATATGTTCTTTTCAGAACTATCCTGTTTCAGAGGACACTCTGAAGTCTGTAGTGAAAGTTCTTGTGAGAACTATTTCATATTTGTTTCTTAAGCGTGGGAACGTCTCAAGAAGCTCTTGTCAGAGCTGTCCAAGATTCTTGTTTTATGTGACATATACGTCTACTATGTATGTACATATTTTGTAACAAATTTATCTTCTCAAATACTCTTCAATTCTAGGCACGTGTGTATAATTATATGCAGGTCTAGAGAAAATATTATTATTGTGATTTCTTTTGTCAGCTTCGCGCTCTGTGACACATGTAAGACAATGTCAAGAGTCAGACGAATTATAAATGTAATATACCTTTAATAACCTCAATAGAACCTCTCGTCTCTGTCTCTTTTGAAGTTTAGTCAATCACTACCGTCTTACCTATTATTTTATGCGGTTTACCGTCCAAATACCCAATAAAACCTCACGCCTTCACAGGTCAGAAGAGCATCTCGGTTCTTCGAAGTAGTCAACGCAGTGGCAGTGAACTTCGGGACTTCCTTCCGGCCACCCGAGACAGATAACTTCAAAGCCAACCATACCCCGTGAGGACCCGAATACTGTGGAAGGTTAGGACGCCATGACGCTCACCACCACCGGCGGAGATGTAACTCGACGATGTGGGTATGTACCTCGAGTGTCCCGGCCGGTAGATGATTGTGATAGCGAGCCATGCAGCATCCAGTGTCTGCTTGCTGAGTGTAGTGAGCTTGTGTGATCTGCGGACGGAGCCAAGCCCTGAGGTAGCTGTGTATGTACAGTATTTGTTTTATTATAAAGTAGCGACTCGTCCACAGCTTCGCCCGCTTGATCGATTTTTTTTTAATGTTTGTTTTTATATATGTTACTTAGAAAGAATTAAATACTCTTATATGAAATAACAGTTATTTTGACAAGACAAACAGACAATTCCATTTTATTGATTTGTGTAGAATTTTCTTGTGTAATCCTAAGACACTTGGTTCTCGAAATTCTTTAATATTTGGTTAACTAACAATCTACTTTGTATTACCCATTATTCTTCCTACGACTATTGAATTGTTAACGCCGGTATTAGGCGATAACCTAGTGTAGAGTGTAGAGTGTTCTACGTTCTAAGGCCAGCGCTTGTCCGGTAAATGTGTCTATATGCGGGATACAGCGGGAATCGAACTCGCAACTTCTGAGCCTACAGTCAGTCGTTATCTCACTGAGACACTATGGTAAACTATTTTAGTATAATTATAATATCACGGACTACATCATAATGTATTATGCAAGTCTTGGACGTCTCGCTCTTCACTGTCCGCCTTAATTTGAGACATTCCGTGTAGAGTGACAGAGCTCTCACTAGAGCGAGACAGCAACAAGTCACTCCACCGAGTGAGAGACTCGACCGTCGCGTCCAGTCCGCGCTAACCATGTGACGGACATGGACGTAGTCTTGAATACAAGTAATAAAGAAACTAAAAGTAATTATTTCTGTGTTAATTAAAATGTACTGATTGTTTCTTTCATAATATATTTGTTTTATTAAAAATATTTATGTACAGAGTATCTTCTGGTTTGGATGTAAAGACGCAGGCGAATGTTAGTTGATTTGTGATTTACAACTAGGCAAGGCGCGGCTAGTCTCCGGAAGTCTCCACAAGTCTCCACAAGCCTCCACAGGCCTCCACAAGCTATAAGCGCCAACGTTTGAATAGAAAAGTAAACAAACTGACCGACGCTGTCCTGTTCCTGTGTCGGCGACAAGCTCTCGCAATTGTATTGATATTAACTATTATTATCTTACAGGCTAGTAATCCCACTCGACAACAACCGGCGAACCCGCGGCTACGAGCTAGTTAATATATTGTAGGAAGAGTAATGTAACAATAGTGACTAATTGGTTCTCGTTGATACGTTATAAGTACCTACGTATGTATGTACTGTGAAATAAATGAATTATTAAAAAAAAAAAATTATTCATATTTATTATTATCTATCGTTGTATAGACAAAGACCTTAAGTCTTTCAAATATTTTAATTGAGGTACGGTACTGGAGCCAGGACAGTTCTACTAACATCTATATATAAATTAAAGTATGTAACTGGTTACTGTCTGTACTTATATATATATATATATATATATATATATATATATATATATATATATATATATATATATATATATATATATATATATATATATATATATATATATATATATATATATATATATATATATATATATATATATATATATATATATATAATATATATATATATTGCCAGAATTTTATTTTTTTCTATTTGTCTTTCGTGTAAAGCATTGAAGCATGAAAGAGGGTATGTAAATTAAAGGCGAATAAAAATATAGTATGTTGTTGTAAAAAAAATATATAAATATATGACGGCGGGCTTAGTCGAGAGAGTGTCGGCCATCAATACATGGCGTGGCCGGACCCTCTGACGCAACACCCACCGCCACCACTAGCGCTAGTGTACTAGTGACCACGGGCATTACAATTTAGAATCCGTGACATCGGAGTTGTGTGTTACGTGTTTGGTGGGTGGTCGTATCGTTTTAGTATATGAGTCCGTACTGGTAAAGTACTAGCGCCCGTTGGCTAGTCTTGGCTCGTCAGTAGGAAGACAACGTCATGTAAGCGAACCTTCTTAGCCCTGGAATAGATATATATATATATATAGATATATATATATAGATATATATATTATATTATAGATATTATATATATATATATGTATATATATATATATATATATATATATATATTATATATATATATATATATATATATATATATATAATATATATACATATATATACATAATCATATATATATATATATATATTATATATATATATAATATATATATATATATATATATATATTCAGGGCTAAGAAGGTTCGCTTACAATGACGTTACGTATATATATAATATTATATATAATATATATCTATATATATATAATATATAATATATATATATATATATATATATATATATTATATTATATATATATATATATATATATATATATATATATGGTGTCAATTACGGGCACGGCTAACGACGTCAGTATCCAGACGGAACACTCCGCTTTGCACAGGAATATTGGCTCTCTAACCGGACCGATTCAGAGATCTCGCAGATGTACTCATGAGACGTCGGGTCCGCGTGTTTTCCTTCAGGAAACTCGCTGGAAGGGCAATAAGTCTCGTAATATCGGGCAGGGTTACCGCCCTTATATACACTGTGTCACTACAGGCAAAAACGGTGTGGCGGTTAGCGCTTTCTGAAGAGCTCAGACTGGGCTTGCTTGAAGTTGACCGTCGCTGCGACCGCTTTGATGTGGATACAGCTACTGATCGAGGGCGTTATCACAAACTAATCAGTGCTTATACTCCCAGCAGGTAGTAGCACGGCTGAAAAGGAGACCTTTGGGAGCAGTATGAAGAGGTACTACTCGCTATATACCGTCTACCGAATCAGTCTTAGTTGGGGGGCTGAACGGCACTGGT
>JAXRJS010000159.1:30000-36560 GCA_037127375.1 Dione juno | reverse complement strand
TTTTTAAATTGATTTTTTTAAAAAATTTTTTTGGGTTAAAAATTTATTTATTATTATAAATTTATTATTTTATTTTAAACTACTCCCCTACTATCCCTACTATCGAAAACCACAAAAAAACCGCGCAATGATTGCGATTAAAAAAAAAAAATTACTAAATACATTCTGATTATTATTTTATTTTATATATATATATTTTTATTATTGTTACACAGTGTGTGTGACGCGCACGCGCGCATAATACGCAGAGATCTCTCTCTCTCTCTCCTCTGGCGCCTTCGTCTAATCTAATCTAATCCTACTGAATACTCAATCCGAATCCTGAAAACTATACTCTCTCTCTCTCTCTCTCTCTCTCTCTACACTACGCCACCGCAGTCCCCGCCCGACGCCCGACTCCCGACTACTCCCGACGCTCGTTCGTTCGTTCATTCTCGTCCATGCGCGAATGAGATGGAGATAAACAACGAACACGACGACGACCACTTTTGCGCGCGCGTATAAATATCACCAGCGTATATAAATAGGGGAGTTCTCTCACGCGGGTCACACTTCTTTGTAGACATACCTAGACGCACGACGTCTCGTAACGCTCCGTATATTATTATATATTAAATTGTAGTATTATTCGTGTGTGTGTGCGTGTGCGCGCGCGCGTGTGTGTTGTGCTATAGAGTGTTCAGAGAGAGAAAAAAAAAAAAAGAAAAATGGCACGTACCAAGCAGACAGCCCGTAAATCGACCGGTGGTAAGGCGCCGCGCAAGCAGCTCGCCACCAAGGCCGCCCGCAAGAGCGCACCGGCCACCGGCGGTGTCAAGAAGCCCCACAGGTACAGGCCCGGCACCGTCGCCCTCCGTGAGATCCGTCGCTACCAGAAGAGCACTGAACTCCTGATCCGCAAGCTGCCCTTCCAGCGGCTGGTGCGTGAGATCGCGCAGGACTTCAAGACCGACCTGCGCTTCCAGAGCTCCGCCGTGATGGCCCTCCAGGAGGCGAGCGAAGCGTATCTGGTCAGTCTCTTCGAAGACACCAACCTGTGCGCGATCCACGCCAAGCGCGTCACCATCATGCCCAAGGACATCCAGCTCGCGCGCCGTATTCGTGGTGAACGCGCCTAAAGTGACATCGATATGATGCTACTTATACGATCATCATCATCATCATTATTATTATTATGATGATGATGGGATACACACAAAAGGCCCTTTTCAGGGCCACAAATTTTTTCTGACATACATATATTTTATCGTTTCATACGTGTACAAAGAGTTGTCGTGGTACTAGAGAGAAAAGAGAGACAAAAAAAAAAACAATAATAACTAAAAGTAAAGTAAGTAAACTTTTAGACTCTATTCAATTAGACTGCAGATAACAGCCAGATGATAATTATATATAATTAAAAAACAAAACAAAAATAATGTGACGAAAGAATTTCTATTCTTCTTTTTTTTTTTTTTTAAACCCATAATGTTCTTATTGTCACGACGATAATTGAGTTTTAAATTTCTGTATAGTCAGTAGTCTAGTTTCTGCATATAGTGATTTTGGTAAATAAATAAATATACATATATATATATATATATATATATATATATATATATATATATATATATTTTAAAATATTTTTTTATAATATTATTATAATAAAAAATTTTTTATAAATATTAAAAATATTATTTTATTTTAAAAATAATCCCCTTTTTAAATTTTACGAAAGAAATTTCCCCTTTTTGGGGTTATTTGGGGGGTTTAAAAGGGGGACCCCCTTTCCTTTCCTAAACGGGGGTTGGACGCCCCGGTTTACCCAAAATTTCCCCCACAACCTCCCCTGACGGCCGGCGGCAAAATAAAGGGATTCCGAAAAAATTTTTAAAACCATTTCAAAAGGCCCCCTTTCCCACGCGGGGGGGGAAAACGTTTCCCCCGGGTTGTTAAAGGGCCCCGCGGGGGGAAGGGTTTCAAACTGACCCAACCCGTAAACCTACAGGCCGGGGAAAAGGGGAAAGGGTTTGGAAAAGGCGGACCCCGAAGCGACGGGGGAAAGGTTTTTCGGGGGAATAACATCCCGGGAAAAAAACCCCGGGCCCCCCATCCCCGTCGCCCCTCGCCCCGCAGAGGGGGTTTTTTAAACGAAACCGGCTGATATAAAAAGGGGAGGGGTGTGGGTGTTTTTAAAAATTTTTTTAAAAATTTTAAATTACAAAACCCCCAAAAAAAACCCCGTCCCCCCTTTCCCTCTTCCCCCTCGGGCGGGGGGCCCGCCCCCGGGGTAGGGTTTTGGGGGGGGTGGTTTCCCGGGTTTTACGGGGCCGAAGGGTCCCGGGCCGGTTTAAAAAAACCCCCTTTTGGGGGCCCCCAAATTTTCCCCCCAAATTAAAAAGTTGTTCTCCCATTGGAGGGGCCGGGGGGGCCAAGTGAAAAATTTTAATATTTTTTGGTTTTTATATTTTTTTAAATTTATATATATAATATATTATATATATATATATATATATATATATATATATATATATATATATATATTTTCCACTCGCTCTCTCTCTCTCTCTCTCTCTCTCCGCGCTCTGTCGCATGGCGCGCTCCGTGGTAGTGGTGGTGGTGGTGGTGGTGGTCGTGGTCTTATTCGACGTCGATGTCCACGTTTGGCAGTGTATTAATAAAAAGGCCCTTTTCAGGGCCGCATAAGTTTCCAAATTAAAAAGAATGTTTCTCACGCATATGGACGTCTCTCTCACATTGTGTATATGAATAGATATACTCTATACTTATAATAAATATACTCTTCCACCATATTTAATTTAAATTTTATATAACTATTATAATTTAAATTTTATATATATATATATATATATATATATATATATATATATATATATATATATATATACTGTACGTGTTACGTACCTACATACATGCAACATGAACAACAATTACTAAGAAGTAATATAAAGTAGTTTACGAACGCGTTTTATATACATATTATTATATACACACAAAGAGCATTATTTGATTTTTTTTTTGATTGATTTTATCATAATTAATAATATTGGTTATTGTAAGTAAACGACACTTTTAAGTAGAACACGTTCACATGGCGGCTATTAGGTACATAATTATATTGCCGTCGTAGTCGCGCGATCGTGTAGTTTCCTTCGATACGAAATAATGACGCGAGTTGACAAGATGTCGACGTATATATTATAGTATATATATATATATATATATATATATATATATATATATATATATATATATATATATATATATATATATATATATATAATGTTCATATTAAATTTTAATGAGGGTGGGGTGGAAATACATTTATTTTAATAATATCCAAACTCACCACCAATTCGTCTGTCGCCGGACTCGACGACGGCGGCGGCGGCGGTGAGCAGTTCGCTTCGCGGTGGCATGTGTGTGTTTTACGAGGCTCCACTTGGAGGCCCCGCAGACGGCACACGAGCCCGCGTACGCCGGTCGGTCGACATTTCCGTGCGGGCGGGTATTCTTCGCTTTCGATCTGTAGACGTGTGTTATTGTTTAATTAACATTTTTATAGAGAAAAATGACTTTTAAACATGACTAGAGGTACGCGCGTAGCACCTCGACGAATTTGCGGGCTCGTATTTCGGCTAGGTCGCCGTGTTGGATCGCATTTAACGCTCGTGTCGTCGGACAGGTTCACAAGTGTGCCCCGTACGTGTCGCGGGTTTGTCAATATACCTCAAATAATGTATAAATTCTTATTATCTAGATGCATGCTAGTGAAAAGTTTTGAGCGTTCGTACGAGAAAATGTCTAGCGACACCGCGGCTCTCCTCACGGTATCGCTAACGCTCTTACTGCCACTAGCGACCTCTACCCCGCTAGTAGCGTACAACCTCGCCGCATATTTATATATATATAAATATATAAACTATACTCTTCACTCGTCGCTGACGACTACTACTGCAACTACTATTGCTACTACGTGCGTGTTTTCTCGCCGTCGTGTTGTTCTCGCGCGCGGTGGTGTGGTCCAGTGGAGAGTGCACGACATATTGCGCGTGTTTGTGTGCGTGTGTTTTGATAAGTGAGAAAAAAAAAATATAAAAAATTATAATCAATATATAATAATTAAAATGGCCGATACCGCAGTTGCATCCGAAGCTCCCGCCCCGGCTACGCCCGCGAAGAAGCCCAAAGCGTCGGCGGCGGCGCCGGCCGGCGGCTCCGCGGCAGCCGCCAAGAAGCCTAAGGCGAAACCGACCCACCCGAAAACCTCCGAGATGGTGAACAGCGCCATCAAGGAGCTCAAAGAGCGCAGCGGTTCCTCGCTCCAGGCTATCAAGAAGTACATAGCGGCCCAGTACAAAGTGGACGCCGAGAAATTGGCGCCGTTCATCAGAAAGTATCTGAAGAGCGCCGTAGAGTCCGGCGCTCTGATACAGACCAAAGGCAAGGGCGCCTCGGGAAGTTTCAAACTCGAGTCCAAGTCGTCCGCGTCGAAGGGCAAGCAGGCGTCCGGCGCCACGGCCGGCGGCAAGGGATCGGCCGCTTCGGGCGCGGCCTCCGCCGCGTCGTCCGGCGGCGCCAGGTCGAAGAAGGCGGTCGGTGCCGCGGCCGCCGCCTCCGGTAGGGGCGGTGGTAAGAAGGCAGCCGCCGCGGCAGCGTCCGCCGCTTCCGCGTCGTCGCCGTCAAAGTCGTCCAAATCGAAGGCCACCATCAAAGACAAGAAGGCGGCAGCCGCCAGAAAGAAGCCCGCCGCCGCGTCCGCGGCGGCCAAGAAAGCCACCGCGGCGGCCGCCGCATCGGCGTCCTCCTCGAAGGCAAAAGGCGGCGCCGCCGCCGCCGCCTCTAAGGCGAAGAAGACCGCCAAGCCGCCGACGAAGAAGCCGAAAGCACCCAAACCCAAGAAGGCCGCGACACCCAGATCCAAGCCGGCGGCAGCGAAGAAGGCCGCAGCAGCTGCGAAAAAGTAATAACACAGCGTTAAACGAGTTAACGCTACGTAAGATACTTGTGCGAGTGTTGTGCGGCGGCGGCGGCGGCGGCGGTGGCGGTGTAGTTGTAATAATACAGCGTAGCGAGATGTCGAAGACGGTTCACATTCGTACTACCACCGTCATCACCACCACCACTACTACTACTACTACTACTACTACTACTACTACTACTACTACTACTACTACTACTACTACTACGACTACTACTACTACAATAACAACAACAACTGCGACATCACCATCGTCATTATCATCATCGTCCACGACGACGAAACACATGAATTCTTACCACAAAACGGCGTCCCAACGACGTCGACGCCGCGGCGCTCGCGGCAACAGTAGCGGCGGCGGCGGCGGTGACGACGATAGAACGTCGAAATGTGCAATAATAGCACGACAAAAAGCCCTTTTCAGGGCTAACAAAGAATTCAGAGAAAATGTATTGCTGGTTTCTACGACGAGACGTCCCTCACGAGCATTATAATAAAAACAAAATATATATATATATATATATATATATATATATATATATATATATATATATATATATATATATATATATATAAATAATAAACATTATGAAAATTTCTCTACACACAAATACTTTTACTGATTTGGCGGCAAAAATACACACCACAGTATATCTAAAATTTTAAAATTTTCTAATTTGAATATGGAAGGATCAGATCTAAGCAATATGCAGCCTACACGTATAAACATAAATAAATGAGTACATAACACAATACAGTAAGTAAATAAAAATACATAACAATAATAATAATAATAATAATAAATATAAAAATAATAATTATTATTATTATATAAAAAAAAATAATAATAATAATAAATAGGTATGTATATAAAGTTTAGTTAATAATTAAAAATGAAACGTAAAGAGGTCTTGGCGGTGATCGGGTTCCCTCGGCGGTGATCGTGCTCATCCGTCGTCGTAGTGCCTCGGTCACATCCCCACCTATTGTGCGCGCGGTGCCGCAATATAAAAAAAAACACGCGTGCGGTAACTTATAAATCTAAACAGAACCGCCGCGCGCACACGCCCGCGGACGCTCGTATCTTTGTATCGATATATACATATATATATATATATTAACTCGCACGTATAATGTCGGGTCGCGGTAAAGGTGGCAAAGTAAAGGGGAAGGCGAAGTCTCGCTCCAATCGTGCAGGCCTTCAGTTTCCCGTGGGACGTATACACAGACTTCTGAGGAAGGGCAACTACGCAGAGCGCGTAGGTGCCGGCGCACCGGTTTACCTGGCGGCCGTAATGGAATATCTGGCCGCCGAAGTGCTCGAGTTGGCTGGAAACGCGGCTCGCGACAACAAAAAGACGAGGATCATCCCCAGACATCTCCAATTGGCGATCAGAAACGACGAGGAGTTGAACAAGTTGCTCTCGGGCGTTACGATCGCACAGGGCGGTGTCCTGCCGAACATCCAGGCCGTACTCTTGCCCAAGAAGACTGAGAAAAAGGCCTAATTCTCGCATCTCTATTTAGTGCATAGTGCAGCGTGACGTCAACCACGTGTATGTGTGTGTGTGTGTGTGTA
>JAXRJS010000159.1:20000-27500 GCA_037127375.1 Dione juno | reverse complement strand
CTCCAGGAGGCGAGCGAAGCGTATCTGGTCAGTCTCTTCGAAGACACCAACCTGTGCGCGATCCACGCCAAGCGCGTCACCATCATGCCCAAGGACATCCAGCTCGCGCGCCGTATTCGTGGTGAACGCGCCTAAAGTGACATCGATATGATGCTACTTATACGATCATCATCATCATCATTATTATTATTATGATGATGATGGGATACACACAAAAGGCCCTTTTCAGGGCCACAAATTTTTTCTGACATACATATATTTTATCGTTTCATACGTGTACAAAGAGTTGTCGTGGTACTAGAGAGAAAAGAGAGACAAAAAAAAAACAATAATAACTAAAAGTAAAGTAAGTAAACTTTTAGACTCTATTCAATTAGACTGCAGATAACAGCCAGATGATAATTATATATAATTAAAAAACAAAACAAAAATAATGTGACGAAAGAATTTCTATTCTTCTTTTTTTTTTTTTTTTTAAACCCATAATGTTCTTATTGTCACGACGATAATTGAGTTTTAAATTTCTGTATAGTCAGTAGTCTAGTTTCTGCATATAGTGATTTTGGTAAATAAATAAATATACATATATATATATATATATATATATATATATATATATATATATATATATATATATATATATATATATATATATATATATATATAATATATTATATTATTTAATTATTATTATAATAAATAAATCGCCCTTATTATTACGAATAGTAGTATAAGTACCTTATTGTTATTTGTTACAAGAGGCATACCCCCTCCCTATTCTCTAACGTGTTGTCGACGAACGACGAGTTTACCCGATTCGCGCCGACTACTACTAACTGCACGGCGGCGAGTCTATATATATAGAGGGTATTCCGAAAAATGTTTACCATTTCAAGTCTATACACGCTGGGAGTTGGACGTCTCCCCCGTTGTTAAAGTACGCGAGAAGTAATTCAACTGCACAACCGTCACCATGACAGGTCGCGGCAAAGGTGGAAAGGGATTGGGAAAAGGCGGAGCGAAGCGTCACAGGAAAGTGTTGCGTGATAACATCCAGGGTATCACGAAACCGGCCATCCGTCGTCTCGCACGCAGAGGTGGTGTGAAACGTATATCCGGTCTGATATACGAAGAGACCCGCGGAGTGCTGAAGGTGTTCCTCGAGAACGTATCCGCGACGCCGTCACCTACACCGAGCACGCCAAGAGGAAGACCGTCACCGCCATGGACGTCGTGTATGCTCTGAAGCGACAGGGCCGCACTCTGTACGGTTTCGGTGGTTAATCACGACGACTACGCCGGCCGCAATGGATCACCGCCGCCGCGTTGGATGACGCCTCGTCAAGACCAGCCACCGTCGTCACCGCACCTCGTAGTTGTTGCTCTTCTCATCTGAAGACGGGCGGCGGGGGGCGAGAGTGAGAATTCAGTGATGTGTTTGTGTGTGTGTGTGTATATATATATATATATATATATATATATATATATATATATATATATATATATATATATATATATTTTCCACTCGCTCTCTCTCTCTCTCTCTCTCTCAGCGCTCTCTGTCGCATGGCGCGCTCCGTGGTAGTGGTGGTGGTGGTGGTGGTGGTCGTGGTCTTATTCGACGTCGATGTCCACGTTTGGCAGTGTATTAATAAAAAGGCCCTTTTCAGGGCCGCATAAGTTTCCAAATTAAAAAGAATGTTTCTCACGCATATGGACGTCTCTCTCACATTGTGTATATGAATAGATATACTCTATACTTATAATAAATATACTCTTCCACCATATTTAATTTAAATTTTATATAACTATTATAATTTAAATTTTATATAATAATATATATATATATATATATATATATATATATATATATATATATATATATTGTACGTGTTACGTACCTACATACATGCAACATGAACAACAATTACTAAGAAGTAATATAAAGTAGTTTACGAACGCGTTTTATATACATATTATTATATACACACAAAGAGCATTATTTGATTTTTTTTTTGATTGATTTTATCATAATTAATAATATTGGTTATTGTAAGTAAACGACACTTTTAAGTAGAACACGTTCACATGGCGGCTATTAGGTACATAATTATATTGCCGTCGTAGTCGCGCGATCGTGTAGTTTCCTTCGATACGAAATAATGACGCGAGTTGACAAGATGTCGACGTATATATTATAGTATATATATATATATATATATATATATATATATATATATATATATATATATATATATATATATATATATATATAATGTTCATATTAAATTTTAATGAGGGTGGGGTGGAAATACATTTATTTTAATAATATCCAAACTCACCACCAATTCGTCTGTCGCCGGACTCGACGACGGCGGCGGCGGCGGTGAGCAGTTCGCTTCGCGGTGGCATGTGTGTGTTTTACGAGGCTCCACTTGGAGGCCCCGCAGACGGCACACGAGCCCGCGTACGCCGGTCGGTCGACATTTCCGTGCGGGCGGGTATTCTTCGCTTTCGATCTGTAGACGTGTGTTATTGTTTAATTAACATTTTTATAGAGAAAAATGACTTTTAAACATGACTAGAGGTACGCGCGTAGCACCTCGACGAATTTGCGGGCTCGTATTTCGGCTAGGTCGCCGTGTTGGATCGCATTTAACGCTCGTGTCGTCGGACAGGTTCACAAGTGTGCCCCGTACGTGTCGCGGGTTTGTCAATATACCTCAAATAATGTATAAATTCTTATTATCTAGATGCATGCTAGTGAAAAGTTTTGAGCGTTCGTACGAGAAAATGTCTAGCGACACCGCGGCTCTCCTCACGGTATCGCTAACGCTCTTACTGCCACTAGCGACCTCTACCCCGCTAGTAGCGTACAACCTCGCCGCATATTTATATATATATAAATATATAAACTATACTCTTCACTCGTCGCTGACGACTACTACTGCAACTACTATTGCTACTACGTGCGTGTTTTCTCGCCGTCGTGTTGTTCTCGCGCGCGGTGGTGTGGTCCAGTGGAGAGTGCACGACATATTGCGCGTGTTTGTGTGCGTGTGTTTTGATAAGTGAGAAAAAAAAAATATAAAAAATTATAATCAATATATAATAATTAAAATGGCCGATACCGCAGTTGCATCCGAAGCTCCCGCCCCGGCTACGCCCGCGAAGAAGCCCAAAGCGTCGGCGGCGGCGCCGGCCGGCGGCTCCGCGGCAGCCGCCAAGAAGCCTAAGGCGAAACCGACCCACCCGAAAACCTCCGAGATGGTGAACAGCGCCATCAAGGAGCTCAAAGAGCGCAGCGGTTCCTCGCTCCAGGCTATCAAGAAGTACATAGCGGCCCAGTACAAAGTGGACGCCGAGAAATTGGCGCCGTTCATCAGAAAGTATCTGAAGAGCGCCGTAGAGTCCGGCGCTCTGATACAGACCAAAGGCAAGGGCGCCTCGGGAAGTTTCAAACTCGAGTCCAAGTCGTCCGCGTCGAAGGGCAAGCAGGCGTCCGGCGCCACGGCCGGCGGCAAGGGATCGGCCGCTTCGGGCGCGGCCTCCGCCGCGTCGTCCGGCGGCGCCAGGTCGAAGAAGGCGGTCGGTGCCGCGGCCGCCGCCTCCGGTAGGGGCGGTGGTAAGAAGGCAGCCGCCGCGGCAGCGTCCGCCGCTTCCGCGTCGTCGCCGTCAAAGTCGTCCAAATCGAAGGCCACCATCAAAGACAAGAAGGCGGCAGCCGCCAGAAAGAAGCCCGCCGCCGCGTCCGCGGCGGCCAAGAAAGCCACCGCGGCGGCCGCCGCATCGGCGTCCTCCTCGAAGGCAAAAGGCGGCGCCGCCGCCGCCGCCTCTAAGGCGAAGAAGACCGCCAAGCCGCCGACGAAGAAGCCGAAAGCACCCAAACCCAAGAAGGCCGCGACACCCAGATCCAAGCCGGCGGCAGCGAAGAAGGCCGCAGCAGCTGCGAAAAAGTAATAACACAGCGTTAAACGAGTTAACGCTACGTAAGATACTTGTGCGAGTGTTGTGCGGCGGCGGCGGCGGCGGCGGTGGCGGTGTAGTTGTAATAATACAGCGTAGCGAGATGTCGAAGACGGTTCACATTCGTACTACCACCGTCATCACCACCACCACTACTACTACTACTACTACTACTACTACTACTACTACTACTACTACTACTACTACTACTACGACTACTACTACTACAATAACAACAACAACTGCGACATCACCATCGTCATTATCATCATCGTCCACGACGACGAAACACATGAATTCTTACCACAAAACGGCGTCCCAACGACGTCGACGCCGCGGCGCTCGCGGCAACAGTAGCGGCGGCGGCGGCGGTGACGACGATAGAACGTCGAAATGTGCAATAATAGCACGACAAAAAGCCCTTTTCAGGGCTAACAAAGAATTCAGAGAAAATGTATTGCTGGTTTCTACGACGAGACGTCCCTCACGAGCATTATAATAAAAACAAAATATATATATATATATATATATATATATATATATATATATATATATATATATATATATATATATATATATATATAAATAATAAACATTATGAAAATTTCTCTACACACAAATACTTTTACTGATTTGGCGGCAAAAATACACACCACAGTATATCTAAAATTTTAAAATTTTCTAATTTGAATATGGAAGGATCAGATCTAAGCAATATGCAGCCTACACGTATAAACATAAATAAATGAGTACATAACACAATACAGTAAGTAAATAAAAATACATAACAATAATAATAATAATAATAATAAATATAAAAATAATAATTATTATTATTATATAAAAAAAAATAATAATAATAATAAATAGGTATGTATATAAAGTTTAGTTAATAATTAAAAATGAAACGTAAAGAGGTCTTGGCGGTGATCGGGTTCCCTCGGCGGTGATCGTGCTCATCCGTCGTCGTAGTGCCTCGGTCACATCCCCACCTATTGTGCGCGCGGTGCCGCAATATAAAAAAAAACACGCGTGCGGTAACTTATAAATCTAAACAGAACCGCCGCGCGCACACGCCCGCGGACGCTCGTATCTTTGTATCGATATATACATATATATATATATATTAACTCGCACGTATAATGTCGGGTCGCGGTAAAGGTGGCAAAGTAAAGGGGAAGGCGAAGTCTCGCTCCAATCGTGCAGGCCTTCAGTTTCCCGTGGGACGTATACACAGACTTCTGAGGAAGGGCAACTACGCAGAGCGCGTAGGTGCCGGCGCACCGGTTTACCTGGCGGCCGTAATGGAATATCTGGCCGCCGAAGTGCTCGAGTTGGCTGGAAACGCGGCTCGCGACAACAAAAAGACGAGGATCATCCCCAGACATCTCCAATTGGCGATCAGAAACGACGAGGAGTTGAACAAGTTGCTCTCGGGCGTTACGATCGCACAGGGCGGTGTCCTGCCGAACATCCAGGCCGTACTCTTGCCCAAGAAGACTGAGAAAAAGGCCTAATTCTCGCATCTCTATTTAGTGCATAGTGCAGCGTGACGTCAACCACGTGTATGTGTGTGTGTGTGTGTGTGTATGTATATATATGTGTTTTGATAGTGGATCGCACACGGATACACTACCCACCATCGCCGCCGCGGGGTACTGCGCGCATCACGAGCATTGTGCGCCAAAATTATTAAAAGGCCCTTTTCAGGGCCACAATATATTTCCGTAAACGCTTTGAAATTGCATAAAGTTTTCATTATGCGAGACGTCTTATCCTAATATTTAATTATTAATAATAGAATAGAATAGAATTGAATTATATATATATCGAAACCGAAATAAATATACAAAAATCGTAACAATATACATATAACATAAAAAACAATATACATACATATATATTATATAGAACAACTGCAGTAACTACACTCCTCATTATTGACACATTTATTCATATACAATCTGACTTTTTTTTTTTTTTTTTTTTGTTATTATTATTTTATTATTATTATTATTTTTATTATTATTATAATATTATTTTATTATTATTTTTCTTATTATTATTATTTTCTTTTTTTTTTTTTCACATCCTGCTGCGGGTATTGGGCAGCGAGGGGGGAGAGGTGAGGGGGTTCCGTATTCGACTTGCTGCGCGAAAGGGTGAAGGGGACGGGGATCTCGTACGTGTTCGTGCGCACTGTGTTCCTATTGGTCGATTCAGTATCGGTGACTAGTGAACGTCGTAAGCGTTTGTGCGTCCAAACAGCTAGACTACATATCGACGCGGCAAAAACAGCAGCAACAGACACATTCGCTCGACGAAGTGTAAGCCCCTGCTAACTGTGTCATTATTATTACTGTCACGCACGTCGAATATAAATCATCATCGCAATGCCGCCCAAGACTAGCGGAAAGGCCGCCAAGAAATCTGGCAAAGCCCAAAAGAACATCTCCAAATCCGACAAGAAAAAGAAGAAGCACAAGAGGAAGGAGAGCTACGCCATCTACATTTACAAAGTGCTCAAGCAAGTCCACCCCGACACCGGTATCTCCAGCAAGGCGATGTCCATCATGAACTCTTTCGTGAACGACATCTTCGAGCGAATCGCCGCCGAGGCGTCGCGTCTCGCCCACTACAACAAGAGGTCCACCATCACGTCCAGGGAGGTGCAGACATCCGTGAGGCTCCTGCTGCCCGGCGAGTTGGCCAAGCACGCCGTCAGCGAAGGCACCAAGGCCGTCACCAAGTACACGAGCTCAAAGTGAAGTGGTCCTTCGTGACAGATACGAATGCGGCGTGCGAGTGTTGCGATGTAAAATGATGGTGGTGGTGATGGTGTGTGTGTGTGTGTGCGCGCGCGCGCGCGCGCTTCGTCGCCACCAACACCAAATCCACCACCACCACCACCACTACCACCGCCGTCGTGCTCCTCCGCGCGGTCCGCCGTCGCATGTAGCAAATTAAAAGGCCCTTTTCAGGGCCACAAAATGATTCATGTTGAAATATATAGTTTCTCGCAAAACGTTATCTATCTCAAATAGTATATATAATAATATTAATACTAAACACATATAAAAATGTGTCTGACACCACCCATCCAATAAGATTATTATAAAGTGATGATTATAAAAATTCTAGTCCCTTTGTTCATTAATTTATTATTATTATTATTATTATTATTATTACTACTACTACTACTACTACTATCGTAACTCACAAAGAAATCGCGCAATGATTAGCGATTAAAAAAAAAAAAATTACTAAATACATTCTGATTATTTATTTTATTTTATATATATATATATTTTTATTATTGTTACACAGTGTGTGTGACGCGCACGCGCGCATAATACGCAGAGATCTCTCTCTCTCTCTCCTCTGGCGCCTTCGTCTAATCTAATCTAATCCTACTGAATACTCAATCCGAATCCTGAAAACTATACTCTCTCTCTCTCTCTCTCTCTCTCTACACTACGCCACCGCAGTCCCCGCCCGACGCCCGACTCCCGACTACTCCCGACGCTCGTTCGT
>JAXRJS010000159.1:0-17500 GCA_037127375.1 Dione juno | reverse complement strand
AGTAGTTTACGAACGCGTTTTATATACATATTATTATATACACACAAAGAGCATTATTTGATTTTTTTTTTGATTGATTTTATCATAATTAATAATATTGGTTATTGTAAGTAAACGACACTTTTAAGTAGAACACGTTCACATGGCGGCTATTAGGTACATAATTATATTGCCGTCGTAGTCGCGCGATCGTGTAGTTTCCTTCGATACGAAATAATGACGCGAGTTGACAAGATGTCGACGTATATATTATAGTATATATATATATATATATATATATATATATATATATATATATATATATATATATATATATATATATATATATAATGTTCATATTAAATTTTAATGAGGGTGGGGTGGAAATACATTTATTTTAATAATATCCAAACTCACCACCAATTCGTCTGTCGCCGGACTCGACGACGGCGGCGGCGGCGGTGAGCAGTTCGCTTCGCGGTGGCATGTGTGTGTTTTACGAGGCTCCACTTGGAGGCCCCGCAGACGGCACACGAGCCCGCGTACGCCGGTCGGTCGACATTTCCGTGCGGGCGGGTATTCTTCGCTTTCGATCTGTAGACGTGTGTTATTGTTTAATTAACATTTTTATAGAGAAAAATGACTTTTAAACATGACTAGAGGTACGCGCGTAGCACCTCGACGAATTTGCGGGCTCGTATTTCGGCTAGGTCGCCGTGTTGGATCGCATTTAACGCTCGTGTCGTCGGACAGGTTCACAAGTGTGCCCCGTACGTGTCGCGGGTTTGTCAATATACCTCAAATAATGTATAAATTCTTATTATCTAGATGCATGCTAGTGAAAAGTTTTGAGCGTTCGTACGAGAAAATGTCTAGCGACACCGCGGCTCTCCTCACGGTATCGCTAACGCTCTTACTGCCACTAGCGACCTCTACCCCGCTAGTAGCGTACAACCTCGCCGCATATTTATATATATATAAATATATAAACTATACTCTTCACTCGTCGCTGACGACTACTACTGCAACTACTATTGCTACTACGTGCGTGTTTTCTCGCCGTCGTGTTGTTCTCGCGCGCGGTGGTGTGGTCCAGTGGAGAGTGCACGACATATTGCGCGTGTTTGTGTGCGTGTGTTTTGATAAGTGAGAAAAAAAATATATAAAAAATTATAATCAATATATAATAATTAAAATGGCCGATACCGCAGTTGCATCCGAAGCTCCCGCCCCGGCTACGCCCGCGAAGAAGCCCAAAGCGTCGGCGGCGGCGCCGGCCGGCGGCTCCGCGGCAGCCGCCAAGAAGCCTAAGGCGAAACCGACCCACCCGAAAACCTCCGAGATGGTGAACAGCGCCATCAAGGAGCTCAAAGAGCGCAGCGGTTCCTCGCTCCAGGCTATCAAGAAGTACATAGCGGCCCAGTACAAAGTGGACGCCGAGAAATTGGCGCCGTTCATCAGAAAGTATCTGAAGAGCGCCGTAGAGTCCGGCGCTCTGATACAGACCAAAGGCAAGGGCGCCTCGGGAAGTTTCAAACTCGAGTCCAAGTCGTCCGCGTCGAAGGGCAAGCAGGCGTCCGGCGCCACGGCCGGCGGCAAGGGATCGGCCGCTTCGGGCGCGGCCTCCGCCGCGTCGTCCGGCGGCGCCAGGTCGAAGAAGGCGGTCGGTGCCGCGGCCGCCGCCTCCGGTAGGGGCGGTGGTAAGAAGGCAGCCGCCGCGGCAGCGTCCGCCGCTTCCGCGTCGTCGCCGTCAAAGTCGTCCAAATCGAAGGCCACCATCAAAGACAAGAAGGCGGCAGCCGCCAGAAAGAAGCCCGCCGCCGCGTCCGCGGCGGCCAAGAAAGCCACCGCGGCGGCCGCCGCATCGGCGTCCTCCTCGAAGGCAAAAGGCGGCGCCGCCGCCGCCGCCTCTAAGGCGAAGAAGACCGCCAAGCCGCCGACGAAGAAGCCGAAAGCACCCAAACCCAAGAAGGCCGCGACACCCAGATCCAAGCCGGCGGCAGCGAAGAAGGCCGCAGCAGCTGCGAAAAAGTAATAACACAGCGTTAAACGAGTTAACGCTACGTAAGATACTTGTGCGAGTGTTGTGCGGCGGCGGCGGCGGCGGCGGTGGCGGTGTAGTTGTAATAATACAGCGTAGCGAGATGTCGAAGACGGTTCACATTCGTACTACCACCGTCATCACCACCACCACTACTACTACTACTACTACTACTACTACTACTACTACTACTACTACTACTACTACTACTACGACTACTACTACTACAATAACAACAACAACTGCGACATCACCATCGTCATTATCATCATCGTCCACGACGACGAAACACATGAATTCTTACCACAAAACGGCGTCCCAACGACGTCGACGCCGCGGCGCTCGCGGCAACAGTAGCGGCGGCGGCGGCGGTGACGACGATAGAACGTCGAAATGTGCAATAATAGCACGACAAAAAGCCCTTTTCAGGGCTAACAAAGAATTCAGAGAAAATGTATTGCTGGTTTCTACGACGAGACGTCCCTCACGAGCATTATAATAAAAACAAAATATATATATATATATATATATATATATATATATATATATATATATATATATATATATATATATATATATATAAATAATAAACATTATGAAAATTTCTCTACACACAAATACTTTTACTGATTTGGCGGCAAAAATACACACCACAGTATATCTAAAATTTTAAAATTTTCTAATTTGAATATGGAAGGATCAGATCTAAGCAATATGCAGCCTACACGTATAAACATAAATAAATGAGTACATAACACAATACAGTAAGTAAATAAAAATACATAACAATAATAATAATAATAATAAATATAAAAATAATAATTATTATTATTATATAAAAAAAAATAATAATAATAATAAATAGGTATGTATATAAAGTTTAGTTAATAATTAAAAATGAAACGTACAGAGGTCTTGGCGGTGATCGGGTTCCCTCGGCGGTGATCGTGCTCATCCGTCGTCGTAGTGCCTCGGTCACATCCCCACCTATTGTGCGCGCGGTGCCGCAATATAAAAAAAAACACGCGTGCGGTAACTTATAAATCTAAACAGAACCGCCGCGCGCACACGCCCGCGGACGCTCGTATCTTTGTATCGATATATACATATATATATATATATTAACTCGCACGTATAATGTCGGGTCGCGGTAAAGGTGGCAAAGTAAAGGGGAAGGCGAAGTCTCGCTCCAATCGTGCAGGCCTTCAGTTTCCCGTGGGACGTATACACAGACTTCTGAGGAAGGGCAACTACGCAGAGCGCGTAGGTGCCGGCGCACCGGTTTACCTGGCGGCCGTAATGGAATATCTGGCCGCCGAAGTGCTCGAGTTGGCTGGAAACGCGGCTCGCGACAACAAAAAGACGAGGATCATCCCCAGACATCTCCAATTGGCGATCAGAAACGACGAGGAGTTGAACAAGTTGCTCTCGGGCGTTACGATCGCACAGGGCGGTGTCCTGCCGAACATCCAGGCCGTACTCTTGCCCAAGAAGACTGAGAAAAAGGCCTAATTCTCGCATCTCTATTTAGTGCATAGTGCAGCGTGACGTCAACCACGTGTATGTGTGTGTGTGTGTGTGTGTATGTATATATATGTGTTTTGATAGTGGATCGCACACGGATACACTACCCACCATCGCCGCCGCGGGGTACTGCGCGCATCACGAGCATTGTGCGCCAAAATTATTAAAAGGCCCTTTTCAGGGCCACAATATATTTCCGTAAACGCTTTGAAATTGCATAAAGTTTTCATTATGCGCACGGGGTTTCGTTCCCCCCCCCCCCCCCCCCCCCCCCCCCCCTTATCCTATATTTATTATTAATAATAAATCGAATAGAATTGACTTCTAATATCTATCGAAACCGAAAATAAATATACCAAAATCGTAACAATTATACATATAACATAAAAACAATATACAAATATATATTATTAGAACAACTGCAGTAACTACCCCTCCTCAATTATTGACACATTTATTCAAATACAATCTGACTTTTTTTTTTTTTTTTTTGTTATATTATTTTATTTATTATTATTATTTTTATTATTATATAATATTTATTTTATTATTTTTTTCTTATTATTATTAGTTTTTCTTTTTTTTTTTTTTCACATCCTGCTGCGGGTATTGGGCAGCGAGGGGGGAGAGGTGAGGGGGTTTCCGTATTCGCTTGCTGGCGCGACAGGTGGGGGACGGGGATCTCGTACGTGTTCCGTGCGCACTGTGTTCCTATTGGTGATTCAGTATCGTGACTAGTGAACGTCGTAACGTTTGTGCGTCCAAACAGCTAGCCTACATATCGACGCGAGACGGCAAAACAGCAGCAACAGACACATTCGCTCGACGAATTGTAGTGCCCCCGGCTAACTGTGTCATTATTAGTACTGTCACGCACGTCGAATATAAATCATCATCGCAAGCCCGGCCCATACGAGCGAAAGTCCGCCAAGAAATCCGGGCAAAGCCCAAAACGAACATCTCCAATCGCAAGACAAAGAAGAAGCACAGAGGAAGGAGAGCTACGTCCATCTACATTTACAAAGTGCTCAAGCAAGTCCCCCCGACACCGGTATCTCCAGCAAGGCGATGTCCATCATGAACTCTTTCGTGAACGACATCTTCGAGCGAATCGCCGCCGAGGCGTCGCGTCTCGCCCACTACAACAAGAGGTCCACCATCACGTCCAGGGAGGTGCAGACATCCGTGAGGCTCCTGCTGCCCGGCGAGTTGGCCAAGCACGCCGTCAGCGAAGGCACCAAGGCCGTCACCAAGTACACGAGCTCAAAGTGAAGTGGTCCTTCGTGACAGATACGAATGCGGCGTGCGAGTGTTGCGATGTAAAATGATGGTGGTGGTGATGGTGTGTGTGTGTGTGTGCGCGCGCGCGCGCGCTTCGTCGCCACCAACACCAAATCCACCACCACCACCACCACCACCACTACCACCGCCGTCGTGCTCCTCCGCGCGGTCCGCCGTCGCATGTAGCAAATTAAAAGGCCCTTTTCAGGGCCACAAAATGATTCATGTTGAAATATATAGTTTCTCGCAAAACGTTATCTATCTCAAATAGTATATATAATAATATTAATACTAAACACATATAAAAATGTGTCTGACACCACCCATCCAATAAGATTATTATAAAGTGATGATTATAAAAATACTAGTCCCTTTGTTCATTAATTTATTTATTTATTTATTATTATTATTATTATTATTATTATTATTATTATCTACTTCTAGAGATCTCCCTTTCTAAGAAGGGGTATTTTTTACCATATATACGGGCTTTAGCCAAGTATAGAGGCAACTGAGTCTACAGATGATGTTGATAAGAATTTACGAGTTATGCGACAAGTGTTTAGTATGATTGCTTTTGCATAGTGTTAATAATCATATGGGGAATCTTTAAAATATCTAAACTATTGTGTAGTGTATTGGGTACTATTCCTGTTGTGGATATAACTATTGGCACTATATGAACTGTTTCTGCTTTCCATTGACTTTTTATTGCCAATGCTAGTTCCTGATATTTTGTAATTTTTTCAGCGAGGATAGATTGAATATTGTGAGAATTAGGAACAGCTATGTCAATAAGGTATACGGTGTTTGAAATTTTATTGTACAAGGTGATATCTGGTCTATTGTAATGTACTGTTTTATCTGTCAGAATGGTCCGATCCCAATATAGTTTATAATGGCTATTTTCGTGAACTGTATTAGGTTTATATTTATAATAGGGTACTTTTTGCTCTATAAATTTATAACTATGTGCCAAATGCTGGTGTAAGATTGATGTAACTTGATCATGTCTATGCTTATAGTCGGTTTGTGCTAATGCTTTACAAGCGCCTGTTATGTGCTGAATAGTTTCAGATGAGCTATTGCAATGTCTGCATAAATCAGAACCTTCTGTTATTACTTTAGTAATGTATTTTTATAATTTCTGGTAGGAATGACTTGATCCTGTATAGCAAGCATAAAAGCCTCTGTTTCTGGGAACAGTAAACCTCGCCTGAGCCATTCGTTCGACGTATTTTTGTCGACATAAGTCTGGTTCAGATCAGTTCGGTGTCTCCCATGAAGAGACTTTTCTTGCCATCTTGCTATTTTTTGCTGTAATTGTGTAGATGTTTCATTTGTTTGTATTCCTGTATCTAGAAGATTTAATGGCGTATAATGTTTGTCAATTTTTGTTACTTGTCTATGGAGAGATGAAATTTGTGATTTATGATAAAATATTTTCTCAAAGTACTTATTTGCTTGTTATGTAGGTTTTGGATGTCTATTATTCCCCTTCCACCTTCTCGACGAGGAAGTGTAAGTCTTTCTATTGATGATTTCGGGTGATGTTTTCTATATTTTGTCAAGGATGTGTTAATTACCCTTTGTAGCTTTTTTAAATCAGTTTGAGACCAGTTTATTATTCCAAAGGAATATGTAAGAATTGGAATTGCAAATGTATTAATAGCCTTTATAGTATTTTTAGAGTAGAGATGGGATTTTAAAATAAGATTTAATCTTTGTCTAAATTTCTGCATTAGCTCTACCTTTGTTTCTGTTTGTTTTATTCTTCTACATTGGTTAAAACCTAAATATTTATAAATTTCACCATCATCCATTGACTCTATTGTATCATTATTTTTTAGTGTGTAACTGTGACTCTCTATTTTACCTTTATTTATTGATAATATTTTACATTTGTCTACTCCAAATTGCATACTTATATCATTTGAAAATTGTTGAGTTATGTCTGCTAACTTAAAGAGGTTATTCTTATTATTAGAAAATAGTTTTATGTCATCCATATATAGCAAATGTGATAGAATATATTCACTATCAGTAGTTTTTAAGTTATATCCTATTCCAGGCTTGTTTAGTAAGCTTGACAATGGATTCAAAGCCAAACAAAACCATAAGGGACTCAGGGTATCTCCTTGAAATATTCCACGTAATATACGAATGGGCTCAGTTGTAATTGTGGAAGTTGAGGTTTTGAGTTTTAATATTGTTGTCCAATGTTCCATAACAGTTTTTAAAAATGATATGATTTTGGGTGAATTTTATATAGTTGCAAGATGTATAGCAGCCAGCTATGAGGTACAGAATCGAATGCTTTGCGGTAATCTATAAACATGCTATAAATATTGTGTTTCTTCTTAAATGTGTTATTTAAAACAATAGAATCTATAATTAACTGCTCTTTACATCCTTGACTGTTCTTTCTGCATCCCTTTTGTTGCTCTGCAAGTACATTATACTTATCTACATGGTTGTAAATAGATTCACTTAAGCATGCTGTAAAAATTTTGTACACAGTCTGAAGGCAAGTTATCGGTCTGTAGTTAGATGGATTTTGTGTGTCTTTGCATTTAGGTAACATATAAGTAACCCCTTGTGTAACATAATCTGGCATGGTCTGTGGAAATTGCATAAATGAATTGAAGTGATAGTGTAAGTACGGGTGAATGCAAGTGAATTTTTTATACCAAAAATTATGAATGTAGTCAGTTCCAGGAGCCTTCCAATTATGCGATCGATTAATCACCTGTGTTAATGTTTCTATTGTTATTTGTTGGAATTCCATATCAGGGATATCTGTAGTTGCATTCTCAATACTCTGAATCCAGTCAGCTTCTATGTTATGTACAATTGGCACTTCCCATATATCTGCCCAAAATGTTTGTAAACTTTCTTTTGTCGGTGTATTTTTATTTTCTACGAATGGTGTTTGATTTGTAATATTTCTGTAAAATCCTTTTTCGTTTTTAATGAACTGTGAATTTTGATTTTTCCTAATTGTACAATTTAAGTATCTTTTCAATCTGCTAGATGCTGTATTTAGTTTTTGCTTTAGAGTAGTCCAAGAAATGATTAATTTCTTTATTTAAATCTTCGTGTTGGGCGTGTTTCTGATATTTACTTTTAATTATTTCGAGATGTGTGATTATTTTTTTACTTCTGTTTCCATTCATATATTGTGTCAATCGTGCTATTTCACGTCGATACTTAGCTATTTTGTTTTCTAATCTTATTTGCCATTTCGGTTTGTAATTATGTCTTGGTTCATTATCTTTGTCTGTTCTAATTTTTGCACCATTGCTAATGATTGCAGTATAGGCTGCTACATATATTATTGTTTGGAAAGTTATGAAATCTTGTTCTTCTGATATAAATTTAGGAATTACATTTTTATTTAAATAATCTACTATTGTTGCAAATTTTCTAGACGTTTTTTGTTTTGGAAGATGAGGCCTTGAAACCGGGTCAGTGTTTTTAAATCTTTCCAATACTAAGCAAAATTGTTGTTCTATCTCTTTATAGTTTAACTTATAAGGTTGAAGATCATTACTTTGTTCAATAGATTCGGTGCATGCTGGGGCAGCAAAATCTGTATTTTCTTGTAAAGTATTTAATATATTGTTCGGGATATGAGTGGTCCGCCTATTACATATTGAATTAATTTGTGACTTGGTCTGAATTTCAATTTCTACTTGATTTTTGATTTCTTGTATTCTATCATCAGACACCATTTTGTTATTTAAAATTACTCTACGTTGATCCGCTAGTCTTTGTTCTGATATATGGGCAAGATGGGGAAATGATTCAACGAAGGAATTGTGTAATTTTTTACGGTATGCTGTTTTGTTAGTTTCTAAATCAGTTATTTGAAAGTAAATACGTATTATAGCTTCATTAATATTATTTGACCAACTCATCCTACCTTCAGCCTGTTTTAAATTTGGGGTTTGAAAATCTGATGATTGGGTTGAGTTTGTGCTAAAATTTAGTATTATGGAAACTTCTTTTCTTATGTTAGATAAAATATCTTCGGAAAGTAATTTATTGTTCACTATTGCTCTACGCTGATCACTAATTCTCTGTTTCGTAGCTTGCATTTCTGGGTATTTTTGGATAAAAGATTGATGTAATGAATTTAAATAACCTCGTGAAATAGTTTCTAATTTACTTACGATGAGGTAAGTGCGCCATATGAACGTATTCATTTCAATTGTCCATTGTTTTCTCGCACAAACTTTAGCGATAGTGGGTCCAATATTTTTGGCTTTTGCCCCTTGGACAACATCTATTGCCTGATGTGATTCGGATGATGATGAATATGAGGATGAATAATGACTATTTGGTGATGATGCAGGATGACTGATGATTTCGGCTGTAACATCCTTGTCGGTAGGAGTCCGCCTGCTCAACTCCATACCGCCGATGGTTCGCATTCTGGAGCATCCAGCATCGGCTCCAGATGCGCCCCGGCGACCCCCGGGCAGCGGCCGCAAATTGTATACTTTTTTATCCATTGTAACTCCATAAAATTAAAGGGTTTGGGAATTGTTTGTTTAGGGAGGGTATGCCTAGATGTTATTGGCATAGTAGTAGCATATAATTATGATTACAGACCTGATGAATGGTCTAAAAATATTGTATCTCCTCCCCGTAAGCCCCACCACCACGACAAGGTCAATTCCCGTGGGGGTATATTATTATTATTATTATTATTATTATTACTACTACTACTACTACTACTACTATCGTAACTCACAAAGAAATCGCGCAATGATTAGCGATTAAAAAAAAAAAAAATTACTAAATACATTCTGATTATTTATTTTATTTTATATATATATATTTTTATTATTGTTACACAGTGTGTGTGACGCGCACGCGCGCATAATACGCAGAGATCTCTCTCTCTCTCTCTCCTCTGGCGCCTTCGTCTAATCTAATCTAATCCTACTGAATACTCAATCCGAATCCTGAAAACTATACTCTCTCTCTCTCTCTCTCTCTCTCTCTCTCTCTACACTACGCCACCGCAGTCCCCGCCCGACGCCCGACTCCCGACTACTCCCGACGCTCGTTCGTTCGTTCATTCTCGTCCATGCGCGAATGAGATGGAGATAAACAACGAACACGACGACGACCACTTTTGCGCGCGCGTATAAATATCACCAGCGTATATAAATAGGGGAGTTCTCTCACGCGGGTCACACTTCTTTGTAGACATACCTAGACGCACGACGTCTCGTAACGCTCCGTATATTTATTATATATTAAATTGTAGTATTATTCGTGTGTGTGTGCGTGTGCGCGCGCGCGTGTGTGTTGTGCTATAGAGTGTTCAGAGAGAGAAAAAAAAAAAAAGAAAAATGGCACGTACCAAGCAGACAGCCCGTAAATCGACCGGTGGTAAGGCGCCGCGCAAGCAGCTCGCCACCAAGGCCGCCCGCAAGAGCGCACCGGCCACCGGCGGTGTCAAGAAGCCCCACAGGTACAGGCCCGGCACCGTCGCCCTCCGTGAGATCCGTCGCTACCAGAAGAGCACTGAACTCCTGATCCGCAAGCTGCCCTTCCAGCGGCTGGTGCGTGAGATCGCGCAGGACTTCAAGACCGACCTGCGCTTCCAGAGCTCCGCCGTGATGGCCCTCCAGGAGGCGAGCGAAGCGTATCTGGTCAGTCTCTTCGAAGACACCAACCTGTGCGCGATCCACGCCAAGCGCGTCACCATCATGCCCAAGGACATCCAGCTCGCGCGCCGTATTCGTGGTGAACGCGCCTAAAGTGACATCGATATGATGCTACTTATACGATCATCATCATCATCATTATTATTATTATGATGATGATGGGATACACACAAAAGGCCCTTTTCAGGGCCACAAATTTTTTCTGACATACATATATTTTATCGTTTCATACGTGTACAAAGAGTTGTCGTGGTACTAGAGAGAAAAGAGAGACAAAAAAAAAAACAATAATAACTAAAAGTAAAGTAAGTAAACTTTTAGACTCTATTCAATTAGACTGCAGATAACAGCCAGATGATAATTATATATAATTAAAAAACAAAACAAAAATAATGTGACGAAAGAATTTCTTTTCTTCTTTTTTTTTTTTTTTTTTTAAACCCATAATGTTCTTATTGTCACGACGATAATTGAGTTTTAAATTTCTGTATAGTCAGTAGTCTAGTTTCTGCATATAGTGATTTTAGTGGTAAATAAATAAATATACATATATATATATATATATATATATATATATATATATATATATATATATATATATAATATATTATATTATTTAATTATTATTATAATAAATAAATCGCCCTTATTATTACGAATAGTAATATAAGTACCTTATTGTTATTTGTTACAAGAGGCATACCCCCTCCCTATTCTCTAACGTGTTGTCGACGAACGACGAGTTTACCCGATTCGCGCCGACTACTACTAACTGCACGGCGGCGAGTCTATATATATAGAGGGTATTCCGAAAAATGTTTACCATTTCAAGTCTATACACGCTGGGAGTTGGACGTCTCCCCCGTTGTTAAAGTACGCGAGAAGTAATTCAACTGCACAACCGTCACCATGACAGGTCGCGGCAAAGGTGGAAAGGGATTGGGAAAAGGCGGAGCGAAGCGTCACAGGAAAGTGTTGCGTGATAACATCCAGGGTATCACGAAACCGGCCATCCGTCGTCTCGCACGCAGAGGTGGTGTGAAACGTATATCCGGTCTGATATACGAAGAGACCCGCGGAGTGCTGAAGGTGTTCCTCGAGAACGTTATCCGCGACGCCGTCACCTACACCGAGCACGCCAAGAGGAAGACCGTCACCGCCATGGACGTCGTGTATGCTCTGAAGCGACAGGGCCGCACTCTGTACGGTTTCGGTGGTTAATCACGACGACTACGCCGGCCGCAATGGATCACCGCCGCCGCGTTGGATGACGCCTCGTCAAGACCAGCCACCGTCGTCACCGCACCTCGTAGTTGTTGCTCTTCTCATCTGAAGACGGGCGGCGGGGGGCGTGAGTGAGAGTGAGAATTCAGTGATGTGTTTGTGTGTGTGTATGTGTGTATATATATATATATATATATATATATATATATATATATATATATATATATATATATATATTTTCCACTCGCTCTCTCTCTCTCTCTCTCTCTCTCCGCGCTCTGTCGCATGGCGCGCTCCGTGGTAGTGGTGGTGGTGGTGGTGGTGGTCGTGGTCTTATTCGACGTCGATGTCCACGTTTGGCAGTGTATTAATAAAAAGGCCCTTTTCAGGGCCGCATAAGTTTCCAAATTAAAAAGAATGTTTCTCACGCATATGGACGTCTCTCTCACATTGTGTATATGAATAGATATACTCTATACTTATAATAAATATACTCTTCCACCATATTTAATTTAAATTTTATATAACTATTATAATTTAAATTTTATATATATATATATATATATATATATATATATATATATATATATATATATTTTCCACTCGCTCTCTCTCTCTCTCTCTCTCTCCGCGCTCTGTCGCATGGCGCGCTCCGTGGTAGTGGTGGTGGTGGTGGTGGTGGTCGTGGTCTTATTCGACGTCGATGTCCACGTTTGGCAGTGTATTAATAAAAAGGCCCTTTTCAGGGCCGCATAAGTTTCCAAATTAAAAAGAATGTTTCTCACGCATATGGACGTCTCTCTCACATTGTGTATATGAATAGATATACTCTATACTTATAATAAATATACTCTTCCACCATATTTAATTTAAATTTTATATAACTATTATAATTTAAATTTTATATATATATATATATATATATATATATATATATATATATATATATTGTACGTGTTACGTACCTACCTACATACATGCAACATGAACAACAATTACTAAGAAGTAATATAAAGTAGTTTACGAACGCGTTTTATATACATATTATTATATACACACAAAGAGCATTATTTGATTATTTTTTTTGATTGATTTTATCATAATTAATAATATTGGTTATTGTAAGTAAACGACACTTTTAAGTAGAACACGTTCACATGGCGGCTATTAGGTACATAATTATATTGCCGTCGTAGTCGCGCGATCGTGTAGTTTCCTTCGATACGAAATAATGACGCGAGTTGACAAGATGTCGACGTATATATTATAGTATATATATATATATATATATATATATATATATATATATATATATATATATATATATATATATATATATATATATAATGTTCATATTAAATTTTAATGAGGGTGGGGTGGAAATACATTTATTTTAATAATATCCAAACTCACCACCAATTCGTCTGTCGCCGGACTCGACGACGGCGGCGGCGGCGGTGAGCAGTTCGCTTCGCGGTGGCATGTGTGTGTTTTACGAGGCTCCACTTGGAGGCCCCGCAGACGGCACACGAGCCCGCGTACGCCGGTCGGTCGACATTTCCGTGCGGGCGGGTATTCTTCGCTTTCGATCTGTAGACGTGTGTTATTGTTTAATTAACATTTTTATAGAGAAAAATGACTTTTAAACATGACTAGAGGTACGCGCGTAGCACCTCGACGAATTTGCGGGCTCGTATTTCGGCTAGGTCGCCGTGTTGGATCGCATTTAACGCTCGTGTCGTCGGACAGGTTCACAAGTGTGCCCCGTACGTGTCGCGGGTTTGTCAATATACCTCAAATAATGTATAAATTCTTATTATCTAGATGCATGCTAGTGAAAAGTTTTGAGCGTTCGTACGAGAAAATGTCTAGCGACACCGCGGCTCTCCTCACGGTATCGCTAACGCTCTTACTGCCACTAGCGACCTCTACCCCGCTAGTAGCGTACAACCTCGCCGCATATTTATATATATATAAATATATAAACTATACTCTTCACTCGTCGCTGACGACTACTACTGCAACTACTATTGCTACTACGTGCGTGTTTTCTCGCCGTCGTGTTGTTCTCGCGCGCGGTGGTGTGGTCCAGTGGAGAGTGCACGACATATTGCGCGTGTTTGTGTGCGTGTGTTTTGATAAGTGAGAAAAAAAAATATAAAAAATTATAATCAATATATAATAATTAAAATGGCCGATACCGCAGTTGCATCCGAAGCTCCCGCCCCGGCTACGCCCGCGAAGAAGCCCAAAGCGTCGGCGGCGGCGCCGGCCGGCGGCTCCGCGGCAGCCGCCAAGAAGCCTAAGGCGAAACCGACCCACCCGAAAACCTCCGAGATGGTGAACAGCGCCATCAAGGAGCTCAAAGAGCGCAGCGGTTCCTCGCTCCAGGCTATCAAGAAGTACATAGCGGCCCAGTACAAAGTGGACGCCGAGAAATTGGCGCCGTTCATCAGAAAGTATCTGAAGAGCGCCGTAGAGTCCGGCGCTCTGATACAGACCAAAGGCAAGGGCGCCTCGGGAAGTTTCAAACTCGAGTCCAAGTCGTCCGCGTCGAAGGGCAAGCAGGCGTCCGGCGCCACGGCCGGCGGCAAGGGATCGGCCGCTTCGGGCGCGGCCTCCGCCGCGTCGTCCGGCGGCGCCAGGTCGAAGAAGGCGGTCGGTGCCGCGGCCGCCGCCTCCGGTAGGGGCGGTGGTAAGAAGGCAGCCGCCGCGGCAGCGTCCGCCGCTTCCGCGTCGTCGCCGTCAAAGTCGTCCAAATCGAAGGCCACCATCAAAGACAAGAAGGCGGCAGCCGCCAGAAAGAAGCCCGCCGCCGCGTCCGCGGCGGCCAAGAAAGCCACCGCGGCGGCCGCCGCATCGGCGTCCTCCTCGAAGGCAAAAGGCGGCGCCGCCGCCGCCGCCTCTAAGGCGAAGAAGACCGCCAAGCCGCCGACGAAGAAGCCGAAAGCACCCAAACCCAAGAAGGCCGCGACACCCAGATCCAAGCCGGCGGCAGCGAAGAAGGCCGCAGCAGCTGCGAAAAAGTAATAACACAGCGTTAAACGAGTTAACGCTACGTAAGATACTTGTGCGAGTGTTGTGCGGCGGCGGCGGCGGCGGTGGCGGTGTAGTTGTAATAATACAGCGTAGCGAGATGTCGAAGACGGTTCACATTCGTACTACCACCGTCATCACCACCACCACTACTACTACTACTACTACTACTACTACTACTACGACTACTACTACTACAATAACAACAACAACTGCGACATCACCATCGTCATTATCATCATCGTCCACGACGACGAAACACATGAATTCTTACCACAAAACGGCGTCCCAACGACGTCGACGCCGCGGCGCTCGCGGCAACAGTAGCGGCGGCGGCGGCGGTGACGACGATAGAACGTCGAAATGTGCAATAATAGCACGACAAAAAGCCCTTTTCAGGGCTAACAAAGAATTCAGAGAAAATGTATTGCTGGTTTCTACGACGAGACGTCCCTCACGAGCATTATAATAAAAACAAAATATATATATATATATATATATATATATATATATATATATATATATATATATATATATATATATATATATATATATATAAATAAATAATAAACATTATGAAAATTTCTCTACACACAAATACTTTTACTGATTTGGCGGCAAAAATACACACCACAGTATATCTAAAATTTTAAAATTTTCTAATTTGAATATGGAAGGATCAGATCTAAGCAATATGCAGCCTACACGTATAAACATAAATAAATGAGTACATAACACAATACAGTAAGTAAATAAAAATACATAACAATAATAATAATAATAATAAATATAAAAATAATAATTATTATTATTATATAAAAAAAAATAATAATAATAATAAATAGGTATGTATATAAAGTTTAGTTAATAATTAAAAATGAAACGTAAAGAGGTCTTGGCGGTGATCGGGTTCCCTCGGCGGTGATCGTGCTCATCCGTCGTCGTAGTGCCTCGGTCACATCCCCACCTATTGTGCGCGCGGTGCCGCAATATAAAAAAAAACACGCGTGCGGTAACTTATAAATCTAAACAGAACCGCCGCGCGCACACGCCCGCGGACGCTCGTATCTTTGTATCGATATATACATATATATATATATATATTAACTCGCACGTATAATGTCGGGTCGCGGTAAAGGTGGCAAAGTAAAGGGGAAGGCGAAGTCTCGCTCCAATCGTGCAGGCCTTCAGTTTCCCGTGGGACGTATACACAGACTTCTGAGGAAGGGCAACTACGCAGAGCGCGTAGGTGCCGGCGCACCGGTTTACCTGGCGGCCGTAATGGAATATCTGGCCGCCGAAGTGCTCGAGTTGGCTGGAAACGCGGCTCGCGACAACAAAAAGACGAGGATCATCCCCAGACATCTCCAATTGGCGATCAGAAACGACGAGGAGTTGAACAAGTTGCTCTCGGGCGTTACGATCGCACAGGGCGGTGTCCTGCCGAACATCCAGGCCGTACTCTTGCCCAAGAAGACTGAGAAAAAGGCCTAATTCTCGCATCTCTATTTAGTGCATAGTGCAGCGTGACGTCAACCACGTGTATGTGTGTGTGTGTGTGTGTGTATGTATATATATGTGTTTTGATAGTGGATCGCACACGGATACACTACCCACCATCGCCGCCGCGGGGTACTGCGCGCATCACGAGCATTGTGCGCCAAAATTATTAAAAGGCCCTTTTCAGGGCCACAATATATTTCCGTAAACGCTTTGAAATTGCATAAAGTTTTCATTATGCGAGACGTCTTATCCTAATATTTAATTATTAATAATAGAATAGAATAGAATTGAATTATATATATATCGAAACCGAAATAAATATACAAAAATCGTAACAATATACATATAACATAAACAAAAACAATATACATACATATATATTATATAGAACAACTGCAGTAACTACACTCCTCATTATTGACACATTTATTCATATACAATCTGACTTTTTTTTTTTTTTTTTTTTGTTATTATTATTTTATTATTATTATTATTTTTATTATTATTATAATATTATTTTATTATTATTTTTCTTATTATTATTATTTTCTTTTTTTTTTTTCACATCCTGCTGCGGGTATTGGGCAGCGAGGGGGGAGAGGTGAGGGGGTTCCGTATTCGACTTGCTGCGCGAAAGGGTGAAGGGGACGGGGATCTCGTACGTGTTCGTGCGCACTGTGTTCCTATTGGTCGATTCAGTATCGGTGACTAGTGAACGTCGTAAGCGTTTGTGCGTCCAAACAGCTAGACTACATATCGACGCGGCAAAAACAGCAGCCCGCCCGACTCAAGACCTCGCTAGAGTCAAACCGCGTTCGTAAATTAGCTTATTTAATGCAAACGGCCTTAACAATCAGATGGAGCAGGTCCGGGAATTCATTAAAGAACATCAAATAGAGGTATTTCTGGTCCAAGAAACCTTCCTCAAAGCTCAACAAAAAACGCCTAAAGTAGCTAACTACACACCATCCGCACGATAGAGATGGCCGCCTCGGCGGCACTCTAATTTTCATTAGAAGAACGCTACATGCAGTAGCACTTGATCCCCCACCTGCGCTCGCTAAACATCGAAGCGTCAATTGTTCAGGTCTTCATGTCGGGGACACCCGCCTATCACCATAGCTTCCACCTACTTGTCACCAGCAAGAATTGCTTGAGAGTGATTTGAAGAATTATTAAGCCTAGGAGACTCTGTCATCATAGCCGGAGATCTCAACTGTAAACACGC
>JAXRJS010000158.1:0-36926 GCA_037127375.1 Dione juno | reverse complement strand
GGCCATTCGCGCCGTCAGAGTGGTCTTCGCCTCTATGTAAGCTGCATAGAGGCGGCCCTCGTTCTCTTCGTCGCGACGGCGCCGCCGCCGGCTCCTTGTGTAAGCCCTCCTTGTCGCTACACATGCGGCCCGGAGATCCCCCAACTCCTCCGACCACCAATAAACGGCGCGGCTGGGAGGAGGACGGTGAGACCGAGGCATGCTGGAGTTGCACACCTCGGTCAGAGAGGCCCTCAGCTGGTCCGCTGCGGCGTCCACGTCCCGGATGTCGACGGAAGGCGACAGCCAGTCCTGCACAAAGGCCGCCTCCGTGGCGGCCTCCCGGTCTAGGCGGGTGAGTGCCCACCGCGGGAAGTGTGACCGACCCGCACGGGCACTCCGGGAGCTCTGTGTGGAGACATCGAACCGCACGTATCGGTGGTCCGATAGCGTCTCCACCAGCTCCACCCGCCAGTCCACAACACATGCCGACAAGGAAGGGGAGGCGAAAGCGAGGTCCACGATTGAACCCCCCTCTCGCCGCACACATGTGTGGACTGTGCCCCTGTTAAGGAGACACAGACCGGACGCGACGGACCAGGACTCCAGCTCCCGTCCTCGGGCGTCGGTGGTTGGGTTGCCCCACACCACCGACTTGGCGTTGAAATCGCCCACGACCAACACCCTGCGCTGCACCACTCTGCCGGCCACCATGGCGAGGACTTCGAGAAAGTTCTCGAAGTCCATGAGCGGGCGGTTTGGGGAGATATACACCCCAATGAGGGCCACCTCACCCCACGCGGCGGCCACGTATCCCGGTCCCCTCTCTAAAAGCGAGAGGGGAGGGGAGTCCGTGGAAGACCGCGTCACCAATGCCACCGAGCCGTCGTCGTCTCCCAGCCAGCTGCCAGGGACAAAGTACGGCTCGGCGACAACCGCCACGTCCACCAACCACTCCGCAACGGTTTGGACCAGCAGGTCCTGGGCCGCTTTGCAGTGGTTGGTGTTCGCCTGGAGAATGCGATGGGTTCCGACCATCATTCGGTGTTCATCGCACTCTCCTCGGTGGCCGGCACTGCAACGGGGGCTACAGTGGCTGCGGCAGCAGCAGGCCGCGCCTGCGCTTTGCCCTTCCTCTTAGGAGGACTGCACTTTCTGCCAGTCATCACATAGTCTGCGGGACGACCACTGGGCATACTGCGCATACTGCGCAGTGCGGAGTCGCAGCCTCACATGTGGCCGACTTGTGCCCCTCCTTCCCGCAGCGGAAGCAGAGTTCCGTGCGCTCGGCAGTGGAAGGGCAGAGAGCCCGGGTGTGGCCAATGCCGAAGCACTTGAAGCAGCGCATCGGCTTGTCTTCAAGTGCCCGGACCCCGCCGGAGCTAAGCCCGACCGGGAGGGGACCCTTGGCCAAGACTGCCTTGGCCGCCACGACTGGGCACTCCACCTGCATGGTGCCCATGCCTCTGCGGCCGAGTCTAATGGCCCGGCCCTGGACGGCTGTGACGGCGCAGCCCCCCGCCGCCGCGACCGCGGCCACCACCTCTTCCTTGGTGACCGAGTCGTCCAGGTCGGTCACTTCGAGAGCCACGCACCTGACGGGCCTTGCCACTTTAGCCACGTCGGCGACAGCCTCCTTGAGCTTAGACGCAAAGAGGTCTGCCTTGCTGCCGCCCTGAGACCCCGCGAACTCGAAAATTCGAGCCCCCGTTTGGGTCTTCCGGCACGTGACTTTGCCGGCCCCAAGTTCCGCAGGGTTGACGGTTTCACGAGCCCGCCGCAGTACGGACTCGTACGTCTCCCCACGTCCCGCTGCCTCCGCGGTCAACGTGACCACCACGGCCGCGGTTTTAGGAGGAGCGAGCTTCCTCCTCTTGTCAACCGAGGCCACGGCCTTGGTTGCCGGGGGCTTAGGGGCCGACTTTTTACCCTTCCTCTTCTTGGGTACCACCTTCGTCCAAGGTGCATTGGAAGGGGTGGTCGAGGGCAGAAGAGGATCCTCCCTCTCGACAACCTGAGCTGTCGACTGGGCAGTCGGGGTGGCAGACGTGGCAGCTGCGCTGGACTTGTTGCCCTTGCCCTTTCCCTTGCCCCTGGGCTGTACCCACTGGGCTGTCGCCGTTGAGGGACTGGGAGGGGCCGGAGCGCTGGGCGTCACCTTATCCGCAGCGAGCGGAGGGCGGAGCCGCTTCTCCGGAAGGAGCCGGTCCTCAATGGCCGCGAAACAAGTCCTCATAAAGGCCCTCTCCTCCGTGACAACCTTGCGGATGACATCCTCAAGGTTGGAGGGGACGGGCATCGCCGCTGGACTTTCCGAGGCTCCCTCAGGCCGAGCCATGAGCTCGGCAACGCGCGCGTGCAGGCATGAAATTTATTATCCCCTTATTAATAAATATTCTTCGGCTATTTAATCGTTCATAATTAATATTAGATAAACAAAATATCCCAGATGAGCATAATCCGTGTCCAATTATTAAAATATAAGATCCTATATAACCTCAATAATTTATTGTTATTAAACCCCCAATAACTAATCTTATATGAGCGACAGAAGAATAAGCAATTAAAGATTTTATATCAATTTGACAAAAACATTTTAATCTAATATAAAATCCCCCAATTAATCTTACGACAACTCAAATATAACCATAATTAAAATTTATTTTTTGTAAAATCACTATAATCCGTAAAAGTCCATAGCTCCCTAATTTTAACATAATAGCAGCTAAAATTATCGACCCCGAAATTGGGGCCTCAACATAAGCTTTTGGTAGTCATAAATGAACAAAATATATAGGCATTTTGATTAAAAAAGCAAAAATTAAACTTAAATATAATAAAATTAAATTATAATCATAATATTTTATTATATAAATTTATTATAAAATTTATTTCTTTGTAAATATAAAAAAATCCTATTAATAAAGATAAAGAAGCAAATAATCCTGCTTGAATTCGTTCAGGTTGGTACCCAATAATTAACATTAAAGTAGGAATTAATCTCCCCTCAAAAAATAAATAAAATATAAATAAATTTATAGTTGTAAAGGTTAAATATAATATTAATATCAAAAAGATAATATTAAATAAAAATAAAGAACTAAAAAAATTTGTTTTATGTAATCTTTCGCTAGCTATAATTATTAAAAATGTAATTCCAATTCTTAATAAAATTAAACCATAAGAAATGATATCACACCCAAATATATAACTTAAATTACAAAATTTATAATTGAAATTCTTCTATTTATAAATAATAATATCATAAATATAAAAATAAATTGAACCAATCAAAATATATTTTGATTTAAACATAAAGGTATTATAAAATTATAATTATTAAATATTTTATCATTAAATAAAAAATTTGAAAATAATCATTTCCATAAATACGAATTATTGACACTAAAATTGATAATCCTAAAGCCCTAAATGATAGTTAATTATTAAATTATATATATATATATATATATATAAATTAAATTATATATATATATATATATATATATATATATATATATATATATATATATATATATATATATATATATATATATATATATATATATATATATATATATATATATTATAAATACCTACCATTAAATATAATATAAATAAAAAAAATCTTAAAACAATAAACTCTAATCTTATTAATACAATTAATAAATGTTTCTGTTTTGATACAAAAATTATATTTCCAATAAGAAATATAATAATAATTAAACCCATATTTATCATTTGTTTTTATAGTTTAAAAAAAAATTTGGTCTTGTAAATCAAAAATAAGAATTTTCTTTACAAACTTCAAAGAAAAAGATATTCTTTATCTATAATCTCCAAAATTATTATTTTATTAAAAACTATTCTTTGAAATTACAAAAATTATTATATCAAATCTAATTTTATTTATTTCTTTATTTATATTTCTCACAAATCACCCTTTAGCTATAGGATTATTCATTCTTTTACAAACTCTTTTAACTTGCATTTTATCAGGTATATTTATTAATAAATATTGATTTTCATATATTTTATTTTTAATTTTTTTAGGGGGGCTATTAGTATTATTTATTTATGTTTCAAGAATTGCATCTAATGAGTTATTTAAAATTTCAATTTTTAATAAAATATTTATTATATTAAGTTTAATTTATTTAATTTTATTTTCATTTTATTTTAAAAATAATTTAACTTGAATAAATACATATATTAATGAAGAAATATTAAATTTTTTTAATTTCTTTATGTTTTCTAATAATGAAAAATTTCTAATAAAGAAAAAGGAATACGAGCTAAAGATTTAGGGTTAAATCAGCATTCAAATGGGGAACATTTTTCTCGGTCTATAAAAGATTTTTTTGAAATTAAAAAAGAAATTATTATAAAAATATTTGCAACTATTATTATAATTAAAGAAATAGAAAATATTAATAAAATTATTTACATTAAAATTATTAAACTTTTTGATTGGAAGTCAAATATACTAAATATATTATATAAATAATTAATTTCCTCATCAATAAATTGAGATATAAAGAAATAATCAAACTACATCTGCAAAATGTCAATATCATGCTGCTGCTTCAAATCCAAAATGGTGATTTCTTGAAAAATGAAAGTTAATCTGTCGTATAAGACATGTTAATAAAAAGATTGTTCCAATGATTACATGTAACCCATGAAATCCTGTAGCTATAAAAAAAGTTGATCCATAAATTCTGTCTGCGATTGAAAATGAGGCTTCAATATATTCATAAGCTCTTCAAGCTTATGAATATATTGAAGCCTCATTTTCATTGTATCTCTCATTTTGATTGTAAAGTAAAATCCTAAAAAAATTGTTAAAAATAAGCTTTGAGTACTTTGGGTGTAATTATTTTCTATTAAAGCATGATGAGCTCAAGTTACAGTAATTCCTGATGTAATAAGGATAATATTAGTTGGGGGTCAATTAGATCCAATTTCAATATTAGGGGATAATCTTCTATGAAAAAAAGCTCAAAAAAAGGAAATTAAAAAAAAAATTTCAGAAATAATAAATAAAATTATTCCTCATCGTAAACCTTTAGACACTATTATAGTATGTTTTCCTTGAAGAGTTCCTTCTCGACAAATATCTCGTCATCATTGGTACATAGTTAATAATACACGTAAATACCCAATAAATAGTAAATTTATATTAAAATTATGGAATCATTTTACTAATCCTGTAACAAAAGTTATTACTCCAATAGCTCCAGTTAAAAGTCAAGGACTATAGTCGACTAAATGATATGGGTGATTATGGTTAGACATTAATTTACTTCTCTAGAATAAAGAGTTCTTAAAATAGAAATAGCATAGGATTGAATTACTGCTACAGCTGATTCTAAAATTAGTAATAAAATTTGAATAATAATTAATATAATTACTAAATAATAAGATATATTAATTCCTGTGTTACTTAATAAAGTTAATAATAAATGTCCTGCAATTATATTAGCGGTTAAACGAACTGCTAAAGTTATAGGACGAATAATATTACTAATGGTTTCAATTAATACCGTAAATGGTATTAAAATTGTGGATGGATAAATATATGTTGTGAATTATTTAGTCAATCATAAATTATAAATCTTAGTCATATTGTTAGGGATAATGAAAGAGATATATTAAGGTGACTAGTTCTTGTAAAAATATATGGGAATAGACCAAAAAAATTGTTGAATAGGATAAAAAAAACAATGAGATAAAAATAAAAGTAGATCCGTTAATACTATTAGGTCCTAATAATGTTTTAAATTCATTATGAAGTTTATTGGAAATGAAATTACATAATATGTAATGACGATTTGGGAGAAATCAAAAAGATAAAGGGATAAATATTAAACCTAAGAATGTTCTTATTCAATTAAAAGGAAAGTAAAATAAATTTGTTGAAGGATCAAAAATTGAAAAAAGATTATTTATCATTTTCAATAATTTTTGTTATTAATTTTATAATTTTGTAGATTGATTTTATAATTAAAAATAAAATAATTTATGATTATAAAAATAATAAAAATGGAAATGAAAAATATTAGAGATATTATTCAATTAATAGGTATTATTTGTGGGATAAAAGAATATTACATTATAGGTAATAATTTAAATTTGACATATTTATGTTATTAATTAACTAATTTTTTATTCATTAGAAGTAATTGCTAATTTACTATAAGATGGTTTGAGAGACCAGAACTTGCTTTCAGTCATCTAATGAATAATTAAAAATTCAATTAATAAAATTTTTTATAGAGATTCTTTCTACAACAATAGGTATAAATCTATGATTTGCACCACAAATTTCAGAACATTGTCCATAATAAATTCCAGGGCGGTTAATAAAAAAACTAGTTTGATTTAAACGTCCTGGGTTAGCATCAATTTTCACTCCTAATGAAGGGATTGTTCATGAATGGATAACGTCTGTAGCTGTAACTAAAATACGAATTTGATTATTTATTGGTAAAATAATACGATTATCTACGTCAAGAAGTCGAAAATTAGAATTTTCATTATTTTAAATTATATAGGAATCAAATTCTACATTATTAAAGTCTGAGTATTCGTAACTTCAGTATCATTGGTGCCCAATTGATTTTAATGTAATTAATGGATTATTAAGTTCATCTAATAATTAAAGTAATCGTAAAGAAGGAAGTGCAATAAAAATTAATGTAATGGCAGGTAAAATAGTTCAAATTAATTCAATTATTTGGCCTTCTAATAAAAATCGGTTAATATATTTATTAAAAAATAAATTAATTATTAAATATGCTACTAAAATTGTGATTATGATTAAAATAATTAAAGTATGATCGTGAAAGAAAATGATTTGTTCTATTAAAGGTGAAGCTCTATTTTGGTAATTAAAATTTGATCAAGTTGCCATTTCTAAAAAAAGGATAATTCCTTAATAAATGGGGTTTTAATCCATTACATATAATCTAATTCATTATATGAATGTTCAGAAGGTGGAAGATTTTGATATCACTCAATTGATGATGGTATATTTAATGAAAATAAAATTATACGTTGGTTGATTATTAACTCTCAAATGGCAATAATAATTAATATTATAGAAAATAATGAAATATATGACCCAAATGACGAGATGATATTTCAGGACATAAAATTATCAGGATAATCGGAATAACGACGGGGTATTCCAGCTAAACCTAAAAAATGTTAAGGGAAAAGTGTTAAATTAACTCCAATAAATATTGTGATAAATTGAATTTTTAATAAATATTGATTTAATACCAATCCTGTAAATAAAGGGTATCAATTAACAAATCCCCCTAAAATAGCAAATACAGCTCCTATAGATAAGACCTAATGAAAATGAGCGACTACATAATAAGTATCATGAAGAGTAATATCAATAGAAGAATTTGCTAGAACTACTCCTGTTAGTCCTCCAACTGTAAATAAAAAAATAAAACCTAAACTTCATATTATAGATGGACTGTAATTAATTTGTGTCCCATGAAGTGTTGCTAATCAGCTAAAAATTTTAATTCCGGTTGGAACTGCAATAATTATAGTGGCAGATGTGAAATAGGCTCGGGTGTCAATGTCTATCCCAACTGTGAATATATGATGTGCTCATACAATAAACCCTAATAATCCAATTGCTATTATGGCATAAATTATCCCTAAACAACCAAAAGTTTCTTTTTTCCCACTTTCTTGTGAAATAATGTGAGAAATTATTCCAAATCCTGGAAGAATAATATTTTCTAACCCAATCTATTGCTTCAATTAATTTCTTATTTTCAATTTTTCTAAATTTATTTTTATTTAATTTTTAATAAATAATTTATAAATTCAGCAATATTAATGAAAATAGGTTCTGTTCCTTTTCATTTCTGATTTCCTAATATTATAGAAGGATTATCTTGATTTAATAGTTTTATTTTAATAACTTGACAAAAAATTTCCCCCATGATTCTTTTATCCTATAACATAAATTTAAATTATTTAATATTTATTATAATTTTAAATGTTTTAATTGGAGTTATCTGTTAAGAAAAATTATAATTGAAAATTTAATTAAAAAATTATAATTAAAATTATATAATTGATTAATATAAAAAATATTAATAATAAAAAATTAAAAACATAAAATAAATAAGAATATTGAATAAAATATAAAATATATAAGTCATAAATTTTCTCTAATTAATATGGCTGAAATTAATGATCCAATATTATTAATTGATGAAAATGATAATAATTTTCGTAATGAAGTTCGTAAATCTGCCGATAACTACAATTACAACATTCTTGATATATATATATATATATATATATATATATATATATATATATATATATATATATATATATATATATATATATATATATATATATATATATATATATATATATATATATATATATATATATATATATATATATATATATATATTTTATTACTAGAAAAGATAGAAGAAATTATTAAAAATTTATTAATGTATATTAAATAGATAATGTAGAGTTATTATATATATTAAAAATTTAATATAAAAAAAAAAATAATCAAAGTAAAATTAAAAAATAATAGATAAAATTTTATGTTTTGAACAATTTATTTTAAATTTATTTTACATATAAATTTTAGTGTTAATTTTTGATTATTTAAATAATAATTTATGGTTAAAGTAGTAATTAACATTAAAAATTTAAGAAATTAAGATTTAGTAATATAAAAATTAATAACTTATTTTGTGCCAGCAGTTGCGGTTAAACAAAAGTTAAATTAAATTAATTCAGTATATAATAAATAATTATATAAATATTAAATTAAATATTAAATTATTAAGTGAAATTTTAATTTAATTAAAATTTATTTATAAATTATGATTTAATAGATTTTAGTGTAAACTAGGATTAGATACCCTATTATTAAAAATTTAATTTTAAATACTAAAATAGTAAATGAATTATATTGAAACTTAAATAAAATGGCGGTATTTTAGTTCATTTAGAGAAATCTGTCTAATAATTGATAATCCACGAATAAATTTACTTAATTCATTATTTTGTATATCATTGATAAAAAATATTTTTAAATAATAATAATATTTTAAAATTTAAATTAGAAATTAATTCAGATCAAGATGCAGATTATAATTAGGATTAAGATGAGTTACTATAAATTTATTTAAATTGATATAATATTTGTAAAATATAATTGAAGGTGGATTTAAATGTAATTTTAAGTAGTTTATTAAAATGATTAATAATTAAAATATGTACATATTGCCCGTCACTTTCATTTTAAAATTGGAATAAGTCGTAACAAAGTAGAAGTACTGGAAAGTGTTTCTAGAATGATCAAATTAGAGCTTGAATAAGTATTTCGTTTACATTGAAAAGATATTATATTATTAATTAATTTGAGGGGGAAAATTAATAATTTATATAAATAATAAAAAAAAAATAATATTGGGGGGTATTAAAGTATTTTTTAAGAAAAAATATAAATTTTTATAGTAAATTAGTATTGTAGAAGAATTTTGAAATAATTTAAATAATAATTAATATAAAAGTAAATTTAATTTATTGTATCTTGTGTATCAGAGTTTATTAAAAAATATTTTTTAAATAATAAAATCTCGAATTTAAAAGAGTTAATTAGTTAGTAAAGTTAATGTTGTATAATTATTTTTAATAATTAATTTGAAATGAAATGTTAATCGTTTTTAAATATATCTAGTTTTTTTAGAAAAAAATTTAATTTTAAATTTAAAAAAAATATTAATTTATTATTTAATTAATAAATTTTAAGATTAAATATATTAAGGGATAAGCTTTAATTTAAAAATTTATAATATATATATATATCTTCTTCTTCCTGGCATTAGTCCCGGCTTTTGCCAGGGTCTGCCTTCCGACTAAGACCAATCGGTCCATATGAGTGGCGAAGTGGTTTTTTGTGGAGCGATTGCCATCTGACCTCCAAACCCATTACTGGGAGAAACCAAGAAAGGAAAGGGAATAGAGGCAGAAAGACTTGGAATATAGGGGAGGGACACCACTTACATGGATTGGATCGGGTTATGAAAGTGGTGGCTCGAGGTCCCGGGGTCGCGTACCCGTATGCCGGAAACCAAATATCGGACAGATATATATATTTTGCGGGTAGATATCAGAGTGAATAGACACGTTTTTGTTTGCTCTGTATTATTTTTATAAATAAAAAGTAATTAAGTGTACATATGTGCTAAATCTTACATTCTTGTGCTAAGTTGATTATAAACTAACTTTCTTACACACTTTCAACAAATAATAAACAATATAAAAATGGAAACACCAGTGAACCAACTTCGAAAGGGTATGGAAGAACTGTCATCTATGTTTTCCTCAAGAATGGGCGAGTTTGAGAAGAACCTCTCACAGTCTGGATCTACGCCAACTGTTAAAACCCTAACAGCAGAATTTTATACTTTTAAGTCTCTTGTGTGGAAAACTCTTGGTCTACTAAAGTCACAGGTTGAACTTGTTGTGCTTGGTATGGACCGCCTGGAGACACTGTCTAGAAGAAAGGTTCTTCTAATTCATGGAGTTGAAGAAGACAAGGACGAGATAGTGCTTCAAAAGGTAACCGGCATATTAACCAACCAGATGAAGTTGTCAGATAAGTTGCCCACATCAATAGAATCTTGTCATAGATTGGGTGCTAAGAAGAACTCTTCCAGACCTATCCTCATCAGATTTTCTTCCGTGCAACTCCGTTCTAATGTTTGGAAGGCCAAAACGACGTTAAGGGGCACTAAAATAACTATTTCTGAATTTTTGACTAGATCGCGTCAAGAGGTTTTCATAGCGGCACGTAAACATTTTGGTATAAAAAAATGCTGGACAGCTGATGGCGTAATTATTATATTACTTCAGAACAAATCTAAAATTAAAATTTCGTCCATGCCAGAACTTAAACAATTAATACAGGAATGTTCTGCTATGAAATCTGTTGACCACTAAATTTATATTGTTTATACCATCTTAACTTGGTCGGTTAGCATATTATAAGATGATAGTTGCATATTTTACTGTTTATGTTTTCTTTAACTTCTGTATAGTACATTTACAATTCTTTTTTGTTTTTACCTTTGCAATGTTTAAATTTGTACATAATTTTTTTTTTTTGTTTAACATATAATTAATCATGACATAGTATGTTGACAATAATGTGTTTACGTTTGTCATTTATCGTACAGTTTATAATACTGTTAGCTTTTGTGTTTGTTTGTTTTACGTTCCGTTTTGCGTTTGTATTTTTAACAGTATATGTTCAAAATTGTAAATTAAATTTATTAGTTTAATTTATCTTGTAATCAACATGCACGGGAATCTTATTTAATTATTTTTTTTAATATTAATACTTTTTATATATTATAAAGTTTATTTAAATTTTACATTCATTATATAGTTTGTTATTATTTTTTTTTATTATTTTTTTTTTATTTTAGTAGTTTATTCATTATTTATTTGTGTATTATTTATGCATTGCTCTATATATTATGTATTTAAATGATGAATACTTTTCCTGCTCTTCCAGCGATTATAACTGTGCTACTAGTAATGATTCATCACTTTCAGATTCAGAGCCTCTTGAAGATAAACTGTCAAAAATATTTATCAATCCGTCTAAATCTCTTTCCTTAGTGCATATCAACGCTCAGAGTGTACCAGCTCATTTTACTGATCTTCTCGCATCTTTTGGCTCCGGCGTAGTTGATTGTATACTCATATCCGAGACTTGGTTTAAGCCTTCTCTTTCATCTGTTAGCTACTCTATTCCAGGATACCAGCTATTTCGCAACGATCGCACTCTGCAAGGTGGTGGAGGTGTTTGTATATACCTTCGCAACAATATACCTGCCGGCATCATTAAATGTTCTCTTAATGATTCTTTAGGAACGCTTGAATATCTTTTTCTAGAATTAACGTTACATCGTAAAAAAATCCTTTTGGGGGTTTTGTATTCCCCGAATGACAAAATTAATTATTTTTCTACTTTGGAAAGTGTCCTGGAATATCTATCACCACATTATGAGCATGTCATCTGTATGGGCGATTTAAATACATGTCTGTTAAAGGATGTTGCTAGATCGGATTTGTTAAAAGCATTGTATGAGTCTTACAACTTGCATTTGCTTCCAATGACTTATCCCACCCATCATTTTCCTAACTGCAGACCTTCTCTCATTGATCTCATGGCTGTCTCTAATCCTAATCTTGTACTTTCTCATGGACAAATGACTGCGCCATTTTCTTTTCACGATTTAATATATCTTTCATATAAACTTTGCCCTCCTAAGGTTAGAGACAAAACATTTCTTCAGCGCAACTTTAAGCATATGGACTTGGAACGCTTGAGGGAGGATGTGAGTAACATCGACTGGTCATCCACATTGTCATCTAATAATATTGACAGTATGGTGGACTCTTTAACTTCTAAACTGATTTGCATTTATGACAAACACGCTCCTGTAAGACCAGTTCGCATGAAGCATGCACCCGCTCCCTGGTTAACACCTGTTATTAGACGAACTATGTGTAAGCGTGACAGAGCCAAGGCTAAAAACAAAAAGGATCCTTGCCAAGATAACTTCGCTGCCTACAAAAACTGCGTAACATTTGCAATAGAATGTGTAGGGATGCAAACGTCGTTACATTCATAGCACTATCCAGAATCTCAGTCAAGCACAAGTTTGGAGATTCTTAGAGTCATTAGGGGTAGGCAATTTCAATAATACTCATTCCGTAAATATAAATCTCCATAAATTAAATTATTTTTTTACAACTCCACCTTTAAATATAAGCCCCCAAATTAAATCTGAAACTCTTAAGATTTTGTCACAAACTGTCCTACCAGACTCAACTCCCTTTTCTTTCAAAACTGTTTCTGAAGATGATGTCAGGAAGTGTATCAAATCTATTTCCTCTAAAGCCATTGGAAGTGACTATCTCAGTCTCGACATGATTCTACCCGTGTTGGAAAGCATTACACCAGTGGTCACCCACATAATAAATTTTTCACTGACAAGTAATGTTTTTCCGGCTCAGTGGAAGAATGCGTATGTCGTTCCCTTACCTAAAACTTCCAACCCCACGACCGTTGCTGAATATCGTCCTATATCTGTTCTTCCGCTCCTATCCAAAGTCCTTGAATCCTTCGTATACAATCAACTTCATGGTTTTCTCTCCTCTAACAATCTCTTATGTCCTTATCAATCTGGCTTCCGTCCCTACCACAGTACAGTTACTGCGTTGCTGAATATCACTGAGGACATACGTTGTGCTATGGATAACACCAAGCTCACCGTGATGGTACTACTTGATTTCAGCAGCGCTTTTAATTCTGTTGATTTTGATATACTTCTGGGCACTCTTCGCGCAGCTAACATCTCTTCTCCAGTTATCAACTGGTTCTGTTCATATCTCTTCGGTCGTCGGCAGTGTGTAAAAGCTAACGGTGTCACATCGTCATGGTTGGAACTCACTGCTGGCGTACCTCAAGGCGGCGTTCTCTCTCCACTTCTTTTTTCTATTTTTATTAATAACATATCAAAAGTCATTTCTTCTCCCTATCATTTGTATGCAGATGACCTGCAGTTATATAAACATTGTAATTTGAATGAATTACCTAAGGCCATCGAAACTCTAAACAAGGATCTTATTGCTATTCAGTTTTGGGCTGAATCATTTGGCTTACTAGTTAACCCTAAAAATCGCAAACTCTTATTATTGGTAGTAATAAGATTAGAGGTAGAATCAGTTGGAACTCAACGCCGAAAATTTTGTATTCGGGAGTTGAAATTAAATACTGTAAAAACATAAAAAATTTAGGCCTTATTTTTGACAGTAATATGTCTTGGACTTCACACATTAATGATATTAGCAAACGCATGCATTTCTCTTTCCATTCTCTCAAGCGTCTCCAATATTCCTCCCTCACAAAACCAAAATTATGCTTGCGCAATCTCTTCTCCTGCCAATTCTTGACTACGCCGACGTTTGCTATTTGGATGTGACCGAGGAGCTATTAAACAAGCTAGAGCGTCTTCAAAATCTCGCCATACGATTTATCTTTGGTTTGCGTAAGTTTGACCACGTTTCTCAATTTCGCGCTCAGCTTAATTGGCTTCCTATCCGCCTTCGCCGAGATATGCACATACTTACACTCCTTTTTAAAATTCTTAATTATGAAAATTTTCCTCTTTATCTCCGCTCTCGTTTTAACATACTTCCCACTCCCACACGCTCTAGGCGGTCGTGTGTCATACCGACACTAGACATACCTAAGAGTAATACTAAATACCTCCAGAAATCCTTCTCAGTGTATGCTGCAACCCTGTGGAACCAACTTCCTAAATCCATCCAAAATAGTCCAACCATCATTTCCTTTAAATGTCAATTAAAAAAGCACTTACTCGCTAGTTTAAACGAGTAAATTTAAAGTTGATTTTCAGACAGTCATCAATGTGATTAACCTTATTTTCAGCTCAGTTATGTATGTATGATTATGTTTTTTATTTTATATATATATATATATATATATGTATGTGTGTATATATATATATATATGTATATGATATATATATAGTATATATATATATATATAATATATATATAATATATATATATATATATATATATACATATATATATATATATATATATATATATATATATATATATATATATATATATATATATATATATATATATATATATGTATATGTATGTATGTTTGTAGTGTGTATTTATATGTTTGTGAATATTTATGTATTTGTAATAAGTAAGTATTTAGTATATATTATAGTTCCATATTTGTTATATCAAGTTTTATTATGTGTGACATATAATTAATTATATATGTATTTCTAATTATAGATAGAATAATTTGTACTATATTCTTACCCTCTGCTTAAAAACCATCCACTACCATAGTGTTGGCTGGAAGAGAATCTCTTATAGGGATAAGTCCTCCTTTATGTACTACTTTTTCTTTTTTTATGTTGTTACGCTTATGTTTTTTTTAGTACAATAAAGAATATTATATATATATATATATATATATATATATATATATATATACTATATATATATATATATATATATATATATATATATATATATATATATATATATATATATTATATATATATATATGTATATATATATATATATATATAATAGATATATAATATTATATATATATAATATATTATATATATATATTGTAGATATATATATATAATATATATATATATATATATATTATATATATATATAATATATATATATATAGATATATAATATATATATATATATATGTGTAAAATAAATTTGAAATTTTTAAAATTTATATTGTTTATTAATTAAAATTTATTAAAAAGATTTTATTTAAAATAAAATTTAAATAATTATTTAAATTTTTATAAAAAAATATTTTTAATAAAAAAAAATTAGTAATAATGATAAAATTAGTATATTATTGTAAAATAAAATAAATTTAAATTAAAATTAATTTAAAGGAATTCGGCAAAAATTTATATTCACTTGTTTATCAAAAACATGTCTTTTGGTTCATGTATAGCACACATAGATCAAATATGATGCGTCATGTTGCTAATTAACTGTAAATTATCTTCATTTCCAAAATAAGAACATTTCGAAGAAAAAAGATACATTTCCGATAGCTCCCTTATTATTTATTTAGCAAAAATATTTTGACAACATATGATATCCTAGTACTCTAACAGTGAATACACGTGACTGATGATACAGCTATGGTAGTAGTCTTCGAATACCGTATTATATCGATATGTTAATGCCACACTCTTCATGCTTGCTTCCACTCTGTCAACCCTATCATAATAGTTTATAATATGTAAATATAAAAAAAACACATATTTGTAATACGTGTCTAAAAAAGATAGAATATATAAAATACCGTTCGATGTGGGAATATGATTAATACATCCGAGACTCAGTAACTCGATACTACACTGTTAAGAAAAAGGAGACACAAAATATTTCTTTATAGCTTGTATAAGTTGACCTCGAGTTTATATTAAACGTGATTTTTAAATAATCGTAAGATTGTAATCGTCAATCACGCACATAACAGAAATATAAAAAAAATCAAGTCACAAGCTAATATTGGCCATTTTATAGATTCACGCTCTATCTCCCTTATAGAAAAATATAAAAAGAGACTAGTGTCAAGACACGTTGGTATCCGCGTGTTGACTAAAGGAACTCAACGTCGCCCATTATCGTACCAGAAAGGGTACTTAAGTATAAAATACTCCCACGAGTAGGAATTTAACCCAAAATTATTGCGTTTATTGTCAGACGTTATCCTACTGCGCCATTATGTTTCCAATTATTTATTTGTTAACTACTAAGTACTTAAAGGCTTCAAATAAAATTAAAGAAAATATAAAATGTTGAGGACCGTCGTGGCGCAGAGACACATCGCCTGCCTGTAAACAGATGGCTTATGGGCTCGATTCCCACTCGGAGAGATGAATCATTTTAAACGTCTGCGACCTGGCAACAAGGCAAAGCATGGCGTTGAGTTCCGCTTTTCAATACGCAATGGCTCGAAAGTCGGAAAGTGGGGAAAGGTGTGTCTTAACACTAGGTTCGACCTACGGTTCTCTCTGCCTACAATGATATGTGCAGGATGCAGTCTAAAGCTAAACAAACAGCAGTTGAGAACCCTATTAATAACATTTTTACTATATTTTATTTCGTACTAAATATATATGTCGGAGTTTAATCTGGGAGTAAATAAGATCGGCGAGGTTGCCGTATATGTAATGTATATGATCATCTTGACTCATAATATCAATAAAACAACACTTGCTATTCTCAAATTATATTCACACAGTTCAATCACTAACACAAATTAAAACAAAACACTAAACTGCGTAATTTCAATTAAAAGCCACGGATAATTACTTTAACGTTTCAATTACACTTCACACGTTTCACTAATACCCACTTTACTAGCACTGATCTCACAAACACTAACTTGCACTTAAACACCACGCTAATCACTGAAGTAATACCACTACGTCGTCTGCGCGCTCTTTGACAACAAGACAACTGACTTGAGAGGGGCGTCTGGTAAAACACCATAAGCTTCCGGTCATGTTGTGTATCTGTTTCCGTTTCAAAAGGATCTATATTCATGAATTTCCCGCTACATCTCTATTTTTCGCTATCGCTTCATAGACGGCGACACTGTGGCATTTCCAATATTAATGCTCGCGCCGACACGGCCATTCTGAAGCAGGTCGTGCTCGACATGCCCTGTAAATACTCATAAAATCTTTATATGTAGAATCTGAAGTAGTTAGTGCTTCCGTATAACATTCCGTCATTATTCTCCATTTCTATTCATTTACACCATTCAAAGAGTTTAACTAATACCTCATATATCTAACGTAATACATATCTAACACAAAGGGTGCTAGCCCTCGCTGCACACCTGTTTTTCACACGATTTAGAGGGTGCTGGCCTTTGCTGCACACCACTAGCGGAAAACACACAAAACACAAAGGGTGCTAGCCCACGCTGCACGCCTGTTGTTCACACCAATTAGAGGGCACTAGCCATTGCTGCACACACCTAGCGGAAAACACACAAAACAAAAAGGGTGCTAGCCCACGCTTCACACCTGTGTTTGCATCGCTCAGAGGGTGCTAGCCATTGCTGTACACCTCTAGCGGAAAACACACAAAATGGAAAGGGTGCTAGCCCTCGCTGCACACCTTTGTTTGAATAGCTCAGAGAGTGCTAGCCCACGCTGCACACCTTTGTTTGCATCGCTCAGAGGGTGCTAGCCATCGCTGCACACCCCTAGCGGAAAACACACAAAACACAAAGGGTGCTAGCCCTCGCTGCACACCTTTGTTCACATCACTCAGAGGGTGCTAGCCATCGCTGTACACCTCTAGCGGGACACACACAAAACGGGACACACACAAAATGGGACACACACAAAATGGGACACACACAAAACACAAAGGGTGCTAGCCCTCGCTGCACACCTTTGTTCTCATCACTCAGAGAGTGCTAGCCAACGCTGCACACCTCTAGTGGAACACACACAAAACACAAAGGGTGCTAGCCCTCGCTGCACACCTTTTGTTCATATTGCAGACACACAAACATATACAACAATAAATAGGACTCGACCAAAATGAAAATTCACCGAAATATATTAAATTACAATCCATTTTCCTTTACTGACACGGTTATTTAAAAAGAATTGGTTGCCGCACGCAACTGGTCATGAGTTGCTTTCTCTGGTCTGCCTTTTTTTATTAGATAACGATCACTAGGCGAACACTTCCATATTTCATATGCATGTGGGTATTTGAGATCAAGACGACTTTAATAAGAACAATTTCACCTTTATGAAATGTTTAAACCCGAGCTTTAACCTTATCAAATCTTTGCTTGTCAGCTAAACCTTTATGAATTCATCTTTCTTTATAACATAATTAGAGTCATTAACTACTACATTAAATTATCCTCTCTTTTGCAGCATTTGCAGCAGCTTGCAGGCATTTCCGCAGTTATCAGATCGATTCCTGGTGCTTTGCCTAACTTCAAAGATCTGACCGCCTTTGCAACTTCGGCGGATGTCGGCGGGTCCGTATTAATTTCAAGAAGCCGGGCTGGTTGTGAACTGGCTTGCAGCATGTCGGGCGTCGTATATATATATATATATATATATATATTATATATATATATATATATATATATATATATATATATATATATATATATATATATATAATATATATATATATATTATATATATATATATATTATATATATATATATATATATATATATATATATATATATATATATATATATATATATATATATATATATATATATATATATATATGTATATGTATATATTACGTTTATTTTCCATCTTCCACCTTAAAATTTAATTACATATTATCTTTCATATATAGGTGATTATATTAATATTAATAAATATAGGTGAAATTAAATATGCAAGCAAACCTTTTTTTTTTCTTTCCTTTTCTTTCTTATGTCAACGTGCCAACTCGTCCCGCCCGCCGCATTTTACAATTAAATAAACATTAAATAATTTTATTTGTTCTAAAGTGTGAATTAAAATAACATTATTATTGAAATTTTTAAATATTTTTTATCTCTCTATCATGTTTACGGAGATATTGCTAATGCTATCCAGCAAGTAAATGTTAAGCATATTAAAATATAATTAGTACCTACCTGGAGCAAATCATGTGGCATGTCGATAAATCCTAGCAAATCTCAGTTGTGCATCCTAGGTATACCAAAACAACTCTCTAAAATGGACTGGAAGTAAGGGGCCTACTTCCTTCTTTAATGATATTGTTTGGAGTTTAATCTGGTTATGAACTGGAGGTGCCACTATGTCGCACCAAGTGCTATAGTAATCATTCACAGCTAAGACGATAAAACTGTAAAACTATTACCGCGTCATATCAGACTTTTATTAATCTCTTAACATCTTTAAGAGTATTTCTAAACTTGTAGTTTATAAGACATTATAAGATTTGAGGTTCTTTTTTACTATTTTTAAAGTGATAATTAGTGAGGACTAAGGATAGAAAAAATACTAACTCGTGCCTTATGGAAACCGTTCAAACATTGCATTATAGGCGCGGATTCAAATCCCGCTGCGTTCAAATTTATATATTTTAAGTATTACATGGTTTCTTTTAAAATACTAATTTGATATCATAAGTAACTATAAATATATAGTATATTAAAACTATACATCTTTATCTAAGAAAATAACTGTGTCTTTACGAGTGTAAGTATTACACGTTACTGAAACATAAAACAACGTTTTTAAAATTTTGCCTACCTTTCCGTTTGTCCGGGCCAATGTCTGGAACAGCTGAATTGATTTTTACAAAACTTTCACTAGAACATACAAGAGGATGTGGAACAACACTGAGATTATATATTTTTACAGTTTTTCATCCCGGAGTTCATGCAGAATCACGCGAGTATGTACTTACCGCTCAGATAAAATTATGCATATAAAATGTTTTATAAGCAAAGTGATAATATGGGAAAAAAAATAAAAGAAGTGTTAGTAAAATGAATGGAAAATAAAATGAATTAGAGTTAATATGAAAACATCAATCAAGCGAGCGAAGTCGCGAACTTGTTGCTACTTGCTAGTAGAATAAAATCAATGATTACAAGTGACAGCATTGGACGCCGAATAAGTAATGAAAGCAAAATTATAATAATTTTGGTTTACATTGCTTTCCTCAATATTCTTAGGTCCTAAGTACGAAATGATTTATAACTAGTATAAAAAAAAAGTATTGCGCAACATATCCAGGTTCCCTGCGTACCCTGCGTACCCTGCTGTACAGGATATGCTGTACTGACGCTCTAAGCAAAAAATACTGAAAATTGGGGTCATCACAATACTGCGACGACGCAGCAGCGGATGCGGCCGCAGGGAACGATTAGAATCGCTCCATACAACGCTGCTAGCGAGCTCAAGGAGAGCTCACTGCGGAGAATAAACCTTTCATTAGCCCAGATTTAAAGATTCCGTCTGAACGAGCCAAAATTTAACTGAAACTGATGTATTCTTTCTCTCGACCCCCGAGGGGGGAGAGGAAAACGGCTTCAGGGCAGTGCCCTCTTGCCGTTAGGCTCTTCCGCCGCCCATGAACATGGGCGGGTCCTTGGGTTGGGCGTTTGGCCCGAGGTAAAATGTCCTTAAGAGGGACAAGATTTAGAAGGACTGGACGAAAAGAGTGAGCTATGCGCTACCCGGGCGGTCAGCCCGGCCGAATGAGACCCTCAGGTGATTCTGGGGAGGCTCAGCCTAGGCGACCAGCGACCTTGGTAGCAGCTCAGGAATCAGAAGGAGGGGGAAGGATGTCTCGAGGTAGTCTTCGGGCGTCCGGCGGAGGGGAGTGCCACGGAGCGATGTCTCGGATGTGAGGGTAATCCGAGGCGTCGGCTCCGTGGTAGACGCGGGCAGCTAGCTGGGTGATGTGACTCTCTAGGCTTTCGATGCGGAGGTCGCGCTGAATGGTAGCGTTCCTCACGTATCTATGAGCCTGGACGACTCGTCGAAGAGCCACATTTTGCACCGTCTCAAGGACCTTCCGAAGACTAGGTCTCGTGAGGGAGTACCAAGCTGGGGACGCGTACGTCAGATGGGGTCTGACATACGTTTTGTACAACCCCAGCCTGGTGCGGAGGGGAAGGCGGGATCGGAATAAGGGACGCAGCAGGGCCAGTGCAGCTCGCGCTGCGTTCCTGGCTTTGGCTACCTGGGCCGACATGGAAAGTTTCCTTTCTATGGAGACGCCCAGGTAGGTGACTTGGCGGGACCATTTGACCTGTTCACCCTGGAGAACAAGAGGAGGAGGCAGCTTGTGGAGCCCAAACGCAATCGCTTGGGTCTTGGCCACGTTAATCGTGAGCCTCCACTCCGCAAACCAGTCCGGTAGCAGGTCGAGGGCACGCTGGAGTTTGAGAGCCGCGTGGGTGAGGTTCAGGGACTTAGCCAGGAACGCAATGTCATCGGCATAGAGGGCCAGTGTGACATTGTCGTGAACTGCGATGTCATTGGTGTACATGGAATACAGGGTAGGAGAGATGGTACTACCCTGGGGGACCCCTGCTGCGATGGGATGGCTGCTTGATAGAGCGTGGTCCACTCTAACCCGGAAGGTTCTGCCGCGGAGGAATTCGGCCAGAACCCTCACCAGGTGATGGGGAGTGCCCGCCCGGATCACTTTGTGGAGCAATCCGGGGTGCCACACCCTGTCGAACGCCTTCGACACGTCCAGGAAGATCGCTGCTGCCTTCTCCTTCCTGTTCATGGCGGCCGCTGCGAAGTGGAGGACGCGTGCTAGTTGCAAAGTGGTCGAATGACCACTGCGAAATCCAAACTGCTCGGGGCGCGGTTGCAAAATTTAACTAGATTAGCGCGACTGGCTTGTCTCAAGGCGGCGGTCCCCACGATAGTTCAGTCACTACTATATATAGATACTTATCCACTAAATATTCATAGCGCGATTTAGAACGTTGATGTTATATCAATAAAACCTATATATATTAATAAAACCTTTCTGTTTTTTTAAAGTCTTAAATCGCTCTATAGACATGTAGTGGACGAGTCTCTCTCACAAGTAGACTCAACCCCACCTCGGGGTCCGCCGCCTTAAAACAAGTCAGTCGCCAATCTGGTCAAACTTGGCTCATTCAGACGGAACCCTCGGGTTTACTTCAAGCAGTGAGCTCCCGAGCTCGCTAGCAGTCAGGATTAGAGCGCTGCGGCGGTGACGTCACGTCCAAGTCGGTGACGTCACGTCGGCGTCGGATGCGTCGTTTCATGTATGAAGTGCTCGTAATCGTTCCCTGCTCAAGGACGGCCGCATCCGCTGCTGCGCGTATTCCCAGTACTGTGTTGACCCCACTTTTTAACACACCCACAGACAAACCGTCAATAACAAAACAGAGGACCGTCGTGGCACAGAGGCATAGCCCCTGCCCTGTAAACGCGACGGTTTGTGGGTTGGATTCCGTCTCGAGGAGAATGAATGATTTTATTTTCTTCGCTCTGGTAACAAAGCAAAAAGCGCGACGTTGAGTTCCGCCATTCAACACAAAATGCCTCGATAGGCAGAAAGCGATGAACAGAGTGTCCTAACACTAGGTTTTTACAGTTCCTACGGTTCCCTCTGCCTAACCTGCCAGGTGCGGGATACAGCGTGAAGCTATTTTTTTTCACGTACTAATTATTATTTTTTTCTTCAAAGAAAAATTTGATTGAATGAGATGTTTATTTTTTAAATAAGTAGTCTCGCTGGTCACTAGATATCTAATCTAATTGTATCTATATATATATATATATATATATATATATATATATATATATATATATATATATATATATATATATATATATATATATATATATATATATATATATATATATATATATATATATATATATATATATATATATATATATATATATATATATATATATATATATATATATATATATATATATATACATATATATATACATATATATATAAAATATTTATTGCACAAGGTAGCAGTCAGTAGAGTGGCGGAGCTCAGCGCCGCGCTGTGTGATATTTGATATTAATTAATAATAAATAAATTAACTGTTATTTTTGAAATGATGATCATTGTCTTTATATAATAGCAACGAGTCCTACATCGCGCTATGGACATTTGGTAAACAAGTTCTTATACATGTGTTGTTACATTAGAGTTTTTAATTGTTGCTTGTTGGAAAAGGCTTAGCCAAGCGCTACTACGAGCACGCAAACTCCCACTACAATCCCCTCATTGCCCGAAGCGTCCAAGTTAACTTCCCATCCACACCTATAATATCGTCTTTCTAGACCCCGATGATCCCACCACTGTAGCCAACAGTCATTACAATACAAAATATATATATATATATATATATATATATATATATATATATATATATATATATATATATATATATATATATATATATATATATATATATATATATATATATATATATATATATATATATATACATATATATATAAAAATATTTATTGCACAAGGTAGCAGTCAGTAGAGTGGCGGAGCTCAGCGCCGCGCTGTGTGATATTTGATATTAATTAATAATAAATAAATTAACTGTTATTTTTGAAATGATGATCATTGTCTTTATATAATAGCAACGAGTCCTACATCGCGCTATGGACATTTGGTAAACAAGTTCTTATACATGTGTTGTTACATTAGAGTTTTTAATTGTTGCTTGTTGGAAAAGGCTTAGCCAAGCGCTACTACGAGCACGCAAACTCCCACTACAATCCCCTCATTGCCGAAGCGTCCAAGTTAACTTCCCATCCACACCTATAATATCGTCTTTCTAGACCCCGATGATCCCACCACTGTAGCCAACAGTCATTACAACGGGAGGTTACACTCATCCCAAAGATACACCGTCGTGGCCGTAATAGGTGACGTTCCTCTTATGTTACGGCAAGTCTGCGCCTCGGCCTGGTGGGGCCCGTCGGTCCATAACCACCCCATCACCCCCAACCATACCATTCTGAACTACCACATTTATCATTTTTATTCTCTGTAGACGAGAGACGCTCGTCTCCCCAAAATAAAATGATCATAATATTTGAAAGAATTTTAATATAGTTTAGTAGAATTTGAGAATATCGATAGCCTAATATGTACTTTTGTTTAATTACATTAATATTAACGTCATCTTTGGAGAGAGAGATAGTTTCAAAATATTTAAATAAATAAGTGTGCCTCATACAATTTATTTTGTGAAAGAAAATAATAATTAAAATAAAATTGTATTTGTTTATTTTATATAGTTAATAAAAACATTAACAACTCGGTTATGTCTTCGTTTTAATTTTTAAATATATTCTATATTGATATAAGAAGTTGTAGTTATTAATTTATGTTAATAAAATTGTATATAAATATATGCAACAAATATATTTTTTTGGAACAGACGCAAGCTAACGCCATCTATTGACAAAACTATTTAATAATTATTCAAAAACATTATAAATAAAAAAAGTAACTTAAATTGAATAAAATATATACAAAAAATAATTCACATTTTATGTAATACAAATATGTATTGTTTTGTTTATTAAAAGCTATAATTGATTAAATAATTGTATAATTGATTTCATAGTATTTCATATAGTAAAAATACACAATACGTTTTTAATCCAGTAGAATTTGATTTTAATTTTTGAAAAAATTATGAACGATTTTTCTGATTTTATAAAATATTTACTTGGTATAATTTTTCTTGTTGTACAATTAAAAAAAGATAAATTATTTAATTACTGTCCATTTGAAATTAAAAATGAAATTAAAAAAAAAACTAAATCTTTTCTGATAAAAAAATAAAAAAATATTGTAGATAAAGCATAAAAAGTCAAAGACAAACAAAATTAACACATTAAAAAAGAATTAGAAAATTTAATAACTGATTTATCTTTAAAATCAGAATTAATTTTAAATAGCAAATCTTTAGTAGAAGATACTTTAGATATTCACAATTCAGTTATAAAAATAAATTAAGATGGGAAGATTTAAAAAAAATTCATGAAGATGAAAAACATAAAGGAAATGAAGTAGCAAGAAGTGTAATAAAATCCGATTTTAAGAAAAAAACAGTTTAATTAATTTAGAAGATAATATTTTAGAATTAGATTTTAGTAACTCCACAACTCAATAATTTTAAAATTTTCTTGAAAAAAAGAAAAAAATGACAAGAAAACATTGAAAAAGCTAAAAAAGCTGAGAAACAGTAAAAATTAAAACGTTAAGTTTTTATCATTTATGCTTTGGTCATAAAGATTTAAAGCTTTGGTCAGTGTCTGGTGCGTCTTTAGTTCTAAAATTATTTTTTTTTGTGCACAAAAAGTTATAGCAATTATTTAATTAAATTATTAAATAATTATATTAATTAATGATTACTCTATGATATTAGCGGACCTACCGGTGAACGTATGCGAAATAGACAATGAGATTATTAGAGTATCACTATTATCATCCAGAAATACCATCTCATCTATATGACCATGATCCGCTGTCTCGGCTAACTCCTCATAGTCGTTAATTTACATGTTAGCTTCTACTTACTCACTGGCAACCTGGCACCAAACGCAAATTTTGTAAGCATGAGCGTCTACCTACAGCTTATATCTTTCCAGGATTGGTGATACTTTACCTCAACCTACTGCATAACTTAAATAATATATTTCATATTTCACTAATTTACAATTACGAATATATAAAAATCCTGATTCCTGCAAAATTTTTAAAAGGGCTACCCTATCCTCACCTTCTAAATCAGTATTAATATTATTAAGATTATGTTATTATACTTTCTCAACTAAATCAAGCTCATGGCGTAGCGAGAATAAATTATTTTCATTGGTAATTATCACAGTGACGTTTGTTTGTTCTAAAAAATCCCTTCCAAGTATAGCTGATTCACTAACTGATACGTCAGGTACTACATAAAATACACCTCTAATGATATATTGGGAATTTTGATGGAGTTTAGAATTTGAAGATTACATTTTACTACATTATTTTGTCCTATAATTGTAAGGTGCACCAGCTTATTACGTGTAATGCCCGACAATTTGTCGGTTAAGGTTAATTAACGAATAACAAACAATAAGAAACGGGCCCACTAGAGGATGTAGTGGAATGCCAACTGCCGGTCTGTATTCGCACAGGCGTACTTCTTTAAATGAAGGTTGCTCATTAATCTTCTTCCGCTCTGGGCCGGCTGATACCATGTGTCCTGCTTTGCTGCACACAAAACATGTGACAGGACGTAAGAGAGCCTGTGACTTTAAGGTCAGGCTCAGCTCAGGTTGCATAGAAGTCTTATGGGCTGATACCTTGATAACCTGACGTCCTTCTGACATAACACAGATCACACAAATCCCGTCATAACATCTACTGACATTTCAGTATTGGGATTACATTAAATCCTGTGCTGCAGATGAATTTAAATATTTCATCAAAGTAATCTTGGTTTAACGAACTTAGCTTATTCATATACTATGAATGATACGACATTCCACCAAACACATAACACACAACTCCGATGTCCACGATAATTAATTAATTACACTATAGACACTTAGTCTGTTCCCGTTTTTGACGTGTCATTATTTTATTTTCGTATATTCAATAATAAGTATACTTATTTATATTTATATTCTGTTGGTATAGAATAAATATTGATCGTAAGAAATTGTTACAATTATCTTTACATTCGTTTTTTATCTATTATTACTAAGAAATGCTAACGGTTGACATTTTTGTTATCCTCAGCTACTGTACTACACATCGAGTTGAGCACCTCCTCGTCTTGAATGTAGAAGCTCTGATAGCGGGATGCCAATTCACACCTGTAAGTAATCAAAACTTGGTTCCTAACTTACGCTTAAGCTTGTGTGTATGTATTGAGACTCTGTGTAGGTATAAATATGATAATAAGGCTTGATAAATAAAAATGTAAAGCTAGTTAATAAGAGTCCAATAAAAGAGTGAAAATTTTTTAACACAAAATGTATTTATTTTTCATTACAGGTCTTGTCTAATGCTAATGTAGATAATTTTTTCAAATAAAAAAATCATACGAATAGTCATATAAAGGTAAAACCTGCTATGAGATGATACTACAATGCCGCGTATTCGAGACCTACAGGGTACTTTTCGTCGACCTTGAGATATGAAAATTGGCAGCAAGCTTTATTGAGATTTCCTGCTTGGCATTTAGACATACAAGGCAACTGTTTCTTATTTATTTATTTATGAGACCAACCTACAATTGTTACAATACATACATTCAGATGAAAGATAATATACACCAAATAAAATATTCTAATTGTATAATAAATTATAGGTAAGGAATACTTCTTCTTCTTCTTCTTCTTCTTGGCATTAGTCCCGGCTTCGTTTGTCAGGGTCTGCCTTCCGACTAAGCTTACTCCACTTTCCCATTTGAAACTCCATTTTATTTCCAAGCTAATAAAATTATAAAAAAACATACGTTATTTAATTTTCTTACTAAAAATTCTATACCTGCAGAAAATTACCCTTTTTATACAATAGATCCTTCATCTGGTAAAGTAGAAATAGACAATGTAAGATGTGACAATTTAGTATAAATATGCCGCCCTCATAAAGTTGTTAAAGCATGTTTGAATGTCACTGATATTGCAGGATTAGTCAAAGGAGCTAGTGAAGGAGTAGGTTTAGGAAATTGCTTTTTGAATCATATCAGAAATTTAGATGCTATTTTTCATGCTCTTAGATGTTTTGAGAGCACTGGCATTTTGCATGTTGATGATTCGGTCGATCCACTTCGTGACATTTCAGTTGTTTACGACGAATTACACTTACTAAGCATTATAAAAAATTGATAAAAGATGCAAGAGGCAAAGCTCACGATAAAAAATTGAAAGATAGACTTGCGCTGGTAGAAAGAATATTAAAAATTTTGGAGACTTCTTGGTACAACGGACATTCTTATGCTGACGAAGAAGTGGCTTTTATTACTACTCTAGATTTGTTTACAGTTAAAAATGTAGTTTATTTAGCAAATGTCAGTAAAGAAAGCAGAAGTTTGTTCATATAATGATATATCTCCTCATATATAGAAGAATACTCGTAGGTGAAGCTGCTAATAAAAAGAACTAATTTTTTTTTAATGTTTATAGTGAGTTATCGCTACAGATGTTACTACCACTAATTTTCGATTGACTTCACAAATTCAAGTAACTTCGATAATCGATTACACAAATACTACACAAATTACAATACTGTTCAACAAATTTCGATGTTTCATATTGCCAGTTTACACTTAGATGGAACACAAAGGGGTTGTCTGTAGTTGTATCTAATTCATTGCTAAATTGATTTTCCAATTTATTTATCGGTAATAAATAGCTTTTAACTAAATTGCTTCTCTCGAATGTTGGAATGAAATGAATTAAGAGGTGTGTATGACATAAAACACATTTTAAGTGCCCGCGAGTTGGCTCTGATTGCGAGTATGGTGGGTACATCAATAAATGTATATAAATTATCTACCTCTCCTTTGTCATCTTGGCGGAACTGTCATGGTTATAATGGAGTTGCGTTCTTTTATTATTCTAGCCACAATTTCGTTTTCATGGGAGATCTACCGTGCGTCTTGGTACTTTACTTGGCACCATGAACTGTTCAATGGAGTCATTTCCATTCCTGAAGATGTGGCCAAAAACTCCAGAATGCAGGTTGTCATAAAAGGAATATTGGGAAAATAACAGTTCGAACCAGTCGGGTCTTAGTAGTCTTAGTGCTGTTTTTTTTCTTGTTCATTAATATACGAAAGGTTATGATGTAGGACTATTTCAAAGTTTGTTATATGAGTCGTTTTTAGCGAGCTATTGTTGGTGAACGCCACAGTCAAAATGTTTATTTTTCTACGATTGACCTTTAATCCGAATAAAAGCTCCATCTTCTGTTCCAAAAATTCCATCTTCTGGAATAGTTCTGCCATGTGCTGAATATAAGAGGCGAATAACCACTTTGTCCAGTCCTCTAGAGTAAATCGTATTATGAGTTCCATGTAAGCACAAAAACTGCAACAGGCCAGCTTTTCATACGATCGATATACGTTCACTACCTTAGTAAACGGAAGTAAAAGGGAAATAGCTCATAGTAGCTCAGTCATTATTTTATTTTCGTATATTCAATAATAAGTATACTTATTTATATTGATATTCTGTTGGTATAGAATAAATATTGATCGTAAGAAATTGTTACAATTATCTTTACATTCGTTTTTTATCTATTATTACTTAGAAATGCTAACGGTTGACATTTTTGTTATCCTCAGCTACTGTACTACACATCGAGTTGAGGACCTCCTCGTCTTGAATGTAGGAGCTCTGATAGCGGGATGCCAATTCACACCTGTAAGTAATCAAAGCTTGGTTCCTAACTTACGCTTAAGCTTGTGTGTATGTATTGAGACTCTGTGTAGGGTTAGGGGTATAAATATGATAACAAGGCCTGATAAATAAAAATGTAAAGCTAGTTAATGAGAGTCCAATAAAAGAGTGAAATTTTTTTTACATAAAATGTATTTATTTTTCATTACAGGTCTTGCCTAATGCTAATGTAGATCATTTTTTTCAAATAAAAAAATCATACGAATAGTCATATAAAGGTAAAACCTGCTATGGGATGATACTACAATGCCGCGTATTCGAGACCTACAGGGTACTTTTCGTCGACCTTGAGAAATGAAAATTGGCAGCAAGCTTTATTGACATTTCCTGCTTGGCATTTAGACATACAAGGCAACTGTTTCTTATTTATTTATTTATGAGACCAACCTACAATTGTTACAATACATACATTCAGATGAAAGATAATATACACCAAATAAAAATATTCTAATTGTATAATAAATTATAGGTAAGGACTACTTCTTCTTCTTCTTCTTGGCATTAGTCCCGGCTTCGTTTGTCAGGGTCTGCCTTCCGACTAAGCTTACTCCACTTTCCCATTTGAAACTCCATTTTATTTCCAAGCTAATAAAATTATAAAAAAAACATACGTTATTTAATTTTCTTACTAAAAATTCTATACCCGCAGAAAATTACCCTTTTTGTACAATAGATCCTTCATCTGGTAAAGTAGAAATAGATGATGTAAGATGTGACAATTTAGTATAAATATGCCGCCCTCATAAAGTTGTTACAGCATGTTTGAATGTCACTGATATTGCAGGATTAGTCAAAGGAGCTAGTGAAATTTAGATGCTGTTTTTCATGCTCTTAGATGTTTTGAGAGCACTGGCATTTTGCATGTTGATGATTCGGTCGATCCACTTCGGGACATTTCAGTTGTTTACGACGAATTAAGAAAAAAAAGATTTGGAAACACTTACTAAGCATTATAAAAAATTGATAAAAGATGCAAGAGGCAAAGCTCACGATAAAAAATTGAAAGATAGACTTGCGCTGGTAGAAAGAATATTAAAAATTTTGGAGACTTCTTGGTACAACGGACATTCTTATACTGACGAAGAAGTGGCTTTTATTACTACTCTAGATTTGTTTACAGTTAAAAATGTAGTTTATTTAGCAAATGTCAGTAAAGAAAGCAGAAGTTTGTTCGTATAATGATATATCTCCTCATATATAGAAGAATACTCGTAGGTGAAGCTGCTAATAAAAAAACTAATTTTTTTTAATGTTTATAGTGAGTTATCGATACAGATGTCACTATCACTAATTTTCTATTCACTTCACAAATTCAAGTAACTTCGATAATTGATTACACAAATACACAAACTACAATACTCTTCAACAAATATCGATGTTTCATATTGCCAGTTTACACTTAGATGGAACACAAAGGGGTTGTCTTTAGTTGTATCTAATTCATTGCTAAATTGATTTTCCAATTAATTTATCGGTAATAAACAGCTTTTAACTAGCATTAAGCTGCGGCTTCTCTCGAATGTTGGAATGAAATTAATTAAGAGGTGTGTATGACATAAGACACATTTTAAGTGCCCGCGAGTTGGCTCTGATTGCGAGTATGGTGGGTACATCAATACATGTATATAAATTTCTACCTCTTCTTTGTCATCTTGGCGGAACTGTCATGGTTATAATGGAGTTGCGTTCTTTTATTATTCTAGCCACAATTTCGTTTTCATGGGAGATCTACCGTACGTCTTGGTACTTTACTGGGCACCATGAACTGTTTAATGGAGTCATTTCCATTCCTGAAGATGTGGCCAAAAACTCCAGAATGCAGGTTGTCATTGGGGAAATAACAGTTCGAACCAGTCGGGTCTTAGTAGTCTTAGTGCTGTTTTTTTTCTTGTTCATTAATATACGAAAGGTTATGATGTAAGACTATTTAAAAGTTTGTTATGAGTCGTTTTTAGCGAGCTATTGTTGGTGAACGCCACAGTCAAAATGTTTATTTTTCTACGATTGACTTTTAATCCGAATAAAAAGCTCCATCTTCTGTTCCAAAAATTCCATGTTCTGGAATAGTTCTGCCATGTGCTGAATATAAGAGGCGAATAACCACTTTGTCCAGTCCTCTAGAGTAAATCGTATTATGAGTTCCATGTAAGCACAAAAACTGCAACAGGCCAGCTTTTCATACGATCGATATACGTTCACTACCTTAGTAAACGGAAGTAAAAGGGAAATAGCTCATAGTAGCTCAGTTCGAAGTAGTAGAGACTGAGATTAGAGTAGAGACTTATTATTTATTGTTAAATAATACAAATATCAGAGAATTAAGTACGGAGGCAGCGTAGGATCCAAAAGAAACCAAATCTTTAAAATATTTTATTAAAAATTACAATTTAAATTATTAACTAAAATGGTGACTACTTGCTCGATGTGAGAAAACAAGAGTGAATAATTATTTTAATATTAAAACTAACATGAACTAAACAATGGATGAAAAATGACTCTACGTTTTACATTTCTTACTGTTACAATTCTTGGATTTGATGGAATGCAGTAAACAAGTTACGCGAAATCTAGCTAAGCGATCGCCCGAGCAGAGTGGGAACGTAACACCTCCCTCCTGAAGAACAGCACCTATTCAGTGTCCTTGGATATCGAATGGTGCTGGATAATATGTTCCACTGGATCTGGGGTTCCAGCTTCTTTCTTTGATATTTCCCTTGCGGAGAAAGAATATTTTCCCTTGCGGTTTAAGAATTTTCTTATGAATTTTAGCAATTATAAGTGTAATGTTATTATAGTAGAATTATTCCATATAGCGGAATTGTTATATGATAAAGGCTATCAGATGTTGTAGATATTTTTAAAATAGATTGTTGTGCGGAGATTTTTCTATTTGCTTCAAGGATGTCGGTCAAATTTATTGAGTTAAGTTTCAGTGTTATTTCAGAATTTTCCTTTTTTGTTGTATTAATACTTGTAAAATCAATAATTTCCAATGCTTGTCCTTTTATATTATAATTGCTATTAATTAAAGGAAATAGCGTACTTTGTATAGAATATCCTGCTGGTAACATTACGAGATAGCGTTACTATATTTTTATGTATTTCTGCTGGTTGCACGATAGTTTCAATTTAGTTGGTTCTGGAATGGTGATAATATTATATCTGTCGTCCAACTGTTCGATTGCTTCTGTAGTAAGGATAATCGATGTGTACTGACAGGAACTTTGCAGCTGCTGTGTCGTTATGAGGCGCTCGATACAATCTAGCTGTTTTTCTTGTTTGTAGTTTAGTTTATGATCACATAAGTATGATTCACCGATCTTCGGGCATTCAGCCTCTATGTACATAAAATCTTTTTCGTGAATTGCTATATGAGGTTGAGGAGGGATTAGGATTTGATAATTCACGTTTTATACAGAGGACAAGTGATGTAAAAAATAACTTTTAGGATAGACAATCGGAAATTTAGAAATTTAGAAACTAAAATAATATCTCTAGCACTATAATAATATTCTACTTGTACTACATCGAAATAATCTTTCAAACTAATATTTAAAAGTTAATTTTTCTTATAAAGTGTATTTAATTTACTTATAATATCCACAGGTACATACAAAAATTAAACATAGAGTAATGATTACTTTTAGCACGAATAAATGCGAGTAAATTTTCCAATCGAAATAATTCGTTAGAAATATTTTCTATGCTATCTTATTTCAAAATTAAGAAAATTTGAGTTAATTCCATAAAAGTTACAAATTCATTATTAATATCCGTTAAATTTTTAACTAAGTACTCTAACGGTTTTTGATTACTAACTTTTTTATGATATCAGTATTTTAAGACATCCAGTTTTTATTGAAGCTAATATAATTATTAATTCATTAATCAGTAAATTATTATTTTGCTCTAAAAATTAATGGCTTTGTTATACTTTATGGCGTCCGTATAGTCGAGATTACCAGAAATACTTTTTATTACTGAAACTAATCCGTCAATGAGTCTCTTAACACGAGAAGCGGTTTCTTATTAACTTTAAGATATTGAATATGCATTAGAAAAAGAAAAAGCGTTTTATTTCTAAGAATATATTTTCAACCTTACCAACCTTAGTATTCATTATTTGCAACATAACAGAATCTAAGCTGTATTGAATTTTAACTAAATCTACGCATTGGACAAAAGAATGATAGTAGGATATGACTTGTGCGGGTTCCAAATTACTAAAATTACTAAATACCTAAATAAAATTACTAATATGCTTTTGTCAGGGTCGATATCAGGATCATAATTCTGTAACAATCGAGCGCTATTAGGCACTCTATAAGTCTAATCTTTGCAACTGGTAGTCGTATCTTTTTTGTGTAAATGTATATGGGTAGGTAAGCTAAAGCATTATCCTGTATAAAACAAGGGCAAGTTTTTGTCGAAATATTTAGGGTTTCGAACAAATATCTGTTGGTCAGGTAAGTAAAGAGTCTCGGGTTCTAAATTTGTATTCAAATTTTCAATTATTAGAGTTCGTCGATGTAAAGAGGAGTCGTTAATAATATCGTAAACTTTTTTCACACGGTCACGATGGTCTAGTATGTACTGTTGTAGTAATTGCTCTGTCAAATCTATGTCTACGGGGTTACGAGGATCAAAATGTCCAGTGATAATATCTATCGGTCTGCATTAGTGAAACTATGGAAAGAACTTTTATAGGCTAAGACAGTATAGGCCTGAGATTGACGACTGATACTCCTTTTTGACTTAATTTAAGGATTCTTATATGTTCTAATAGTGTGGAATGAAGTCTTTCTACCAGTCCGTTATCGTTAGGTGTATAAGGTAATATTTTATGATGAATGATTCGGTGTAATCTTAAAAATTCTAAGAATAATTGATTTGAAAATTCAGGGCAATAATCGTGAAACTCTTAAAACGTTATCTAAATGAGACATTTTTTATTTTTTTTAGATACTATAATATTATATTATAAACTTATATTATGATGAGTGTCTTGAGACGCGCTCTGTTATTATAATTACTAAACCTAGGGTCTTCGATTGCCTCTGAAGGGAAATCTTGGATATGGATAAAAGTAAAGGATCTAAAACTACGGGTAAGCTCACTCACTAGAAAGATTCTAATGTACTTACATACAAATCTGGTCTTCTTCGGTGTATCAATGTTTGGATACGCCTCGCCTGCGCCGCCTCGTAGATTCTGGATACTCTGGTTGGTGCTAGAAAGCCACCCGGGTGAACCGCGACGTTAATTTCTTAAGAAATTTCAATTACGTTTGTCGCAACCCGGCCCGCGAGTATCTCTACCGACTGCGCCAATTACGTACGGTGGCAGCGTAGGATCCAAAAAAACACCAAATCTTTAAAATATTTTATTAAAAATTACAATTTAAATTATTAACTAACAATGGTGACTACTTGCTCGATGTGAGAAAACAAGAGTGAATATTATTTTAATATTAAACTAACATGAACTAAACAATGTATGAAAAATGACTCTCGTTTTACATTTCTTACTGTTACAATTCTTGGATTTGATGGAATGCAGTAACAAGTTACGCGAAGCTAGCTAAGCGAACACTATTTTTTTCCATACAAACCTACGTACCTACGTATTGATAACCTTTAAGGCTCATTAGACAATTATTAGATCTGTTTGAGTGTTGTGGGTTGGATCTTATTGTAGAAGTTTATCCTTAGATTAGAAATAATGAGGGAGACTTTACATTCTGCTAACTTTGCTCGTCTACCACCAACTCCTTTTGTAACGCTCTTCTTCTTTCTTTTATCATTGTTTTATATTAGAAGTTTACATAAAGAAGCTCTTCAGCTTAGAAGATTTCAGCTATATAACCCATAAATACAACCCCATGTACATCTTTAAAAAAACTGGCGACAATTGCGACACTTTAGTAAATTCATAGGAACTGTTAACGCCAGAGCAGGAGCAGAGCAGGAGCAGTGCCAGACAGACTTGGGAACGCATCTTAATAAGCATGGTACTTATCTGTCATACGAAGTTATTTAAATTTGATTATATAGGAAGTTGTGGTTTTGTAAGTTATGGTTAAATTTTATGAAGTATGGATATATTGTGCTCGCTATAATCCCCTATTTGGTCAGAAATTGAAGGAAAAAAGGCTTTTTGCTTCATTTCTAATTATTTTTTGCAAAATATAAATATAATTATATATATAAATATATTATATAGAAAATAATATATAATTATATATAATATATATAATATATATATATATATATATATAATATAAAATTTATATATTATATATTATATATTTTAAAATTATTATATTTTATATAATAATATATATATATATTTTAGCCCCCAAAAATTTTGAACCCCAAAAAATTGGTACCCGGGGGATTTCCCGGGGGGGGCGACCCCCCGGGTCCTCGAGCCACACCCGTCATACCCCCTTCCCAAACCATGAAATGGTGGGCCCTTTTCCCCCCCTCTCCCCTTTTCTAATCTTTTTCCCCCCTAACCTTGGCTTTTTTCCCCAAAAAAGGGTTTTTTGGGGGTCAATGGCAAACGCTCCATTAAAAAAACCGCCCCCTGCCCCCTTATTTGGGGACAGAAGTATTGCTGCGTAAATGCTAGGGCGTGCCGCTAAAAGACGCGCAGGCAAAATGCCCTAAAACCTGTGATAAATTGGGGAAGAGGGTCCGTGTCAAGTCCGGGCCCGGCAAAAAAGATAGTACCCGAAAACATGAAGCCAAAAAAATTAATCCACAAATTTAAAAACCCCGGGGAAAAGTGGAGTAGCTCAGTCGGAAGGCAGACCCTGGCAAAGCCCGGGAAAAATGCCTAGGAAAAAGAAAATATATAAAATTTTTATATATTTTATATATATATATATATATTTCTTTTAATATATATAAAATATATATATATATATTTTTATTAAAATATATATATAATATATTTTATATATATATAAAATTTTTTTTTTTAAATTTTTTTCTGCCACGACTATTTAAAATGAGGCTCTAAACGACAAACAAATTTTGAAAACGCTTCCCGTAAGGCGATTACCCTTTGTCGAGTGTCGAGTCAGTTGTCATTTTCGGTCACCTCCTTAAAATATTATGGATTTGTTTTTGTTTTTCTTTTGATTTTCCGGGTTTGACGTTCTACGTTCTAAAGGTGCGGTTTTCCGGTAAAAAAAATCTATATGCGGGATACAGCCCCTGCTATGAATATTAGGGGTAAGTATTTTAAAATTTTATCGTAATGACCCAATATTGGGG
>JAXRJS010000157.1:7500-37072 GCA_037127375.1 Dione juno | reverse complement strand
TGTATATTGTTACGATTTTTGTATATTTATTTCGGTTTCGATATATATATAATTCAATTCTATTCTATTCTATTATTAATAATTAAATATTAGGATAAGACGTCTCGCATAATGAAAACTTTATGCAATTTCAAAGCGTTTACGGAAATATATTGTGGCCCTGAAAAGGGCCTTTTAATAATTTTGGCGCACAATGCTCGTGATGCGCGCAGTACCCCGCGGCGGCGATGGTGGGTAGTGTATCCGTGTGCGATCCACTATCAAAACACATATATATACATACACACACACACACACACACATACACGTGGTTGACGTCACGCTGCACTATGCACTAAATAGAGATGCGAGAATTAGGCCTTTTTCTCAGTCTTCTTGGGCAAGAGTACGGCCTGGATGTTCGGCAGGACACCGCCCTGTGCGATCGTAACGCCCGAGAGCAACTTGTTCAACTCCTCGTCGTTTCTGATCGCCAATTGGAGATGTCTGGGGATGATCCTCGTCTTTTTGTTGTCGCGAGCCGCGTTTCCAGCCAACTCGAGCACTTCGGCGGCCAGATATTCCATTACGGCCGCCAGGTAAACCGGTGCGCCGGCACCTACGCGCTCTGCGTAGTTGCCCTTCCTCAGAAGTCTGTGTATACGTCCCACGGGAAACTGAAGGCCTGCACGATTGGAGCGAGACTTCGCCTTCCCCTTTACTTTGCCACCTTTACCGCGACCCGACATTATACGTGCGAGTTAATATATATATATATATGTATATATCGATACAAAGATACGAGCGTCCGCGGGCGTGTGCGCGCGGCGGTTCTGTTTAGATTTATAAGTTACCGCACGCGTGTTTTTTTTTATATTGCGGCACCGCGCGCACAATAGGTGGGGATGTGACCGAGGCACTACGACGACGGATGAGCACGATCACCGCCGAGGGAACCCGATCACCGCCAAGACCTCTTTACGTTTCATTTTTAATTATTAACTAAACTTTATATACATACCTATTTATTATTATTATTATTTTTTTTTATATAATAATAATAATTATTATTTTTATATTTATTATTATTATTATTATTGTTATGTATTTTTATTTACTTACTGTATTGTGTTATGTACTCATTTATTTATGTTTATACGTGTAGGCTGCATATTGCTTAGATCTGATCCTTCCATATTCAAATTAGAAAATTTTAAAATTTTAGATATACTGTGGTGTGTATTTTTGCCGCCAAATCAGTAAAAGTATTTGTGTGTAGAGAAATTTTCATAATGTTTATTATTTATATATATATATATATATATATATATATATATATATATATATATATATATATATATATATATATATATATATTTTGTTTTTATTATAATGCTCGTGAGGGACGTCTCGTCGTAGAAACCAGCAATACATTTTCTCTGAATTCTTTGTTAGCCCTGAAAAGGGCTTTTTGTCGTGCTATTATTGCACATTTCGACGTTCTATCGTCGTCACCGCCGCCGCCGCCGCTACTGTTGCCGCGAGCGCCGCGGCGTCGACGTCGTTGGGACGCCGTTTTGTGGTAAGAATTCATGTGTTTCGTCGTCGTGGACGATGATGATAATGACGATGGTGATGTCGCAGTTGTTGTTGTTATTGTAGTAGTAGTAGTCGTAGTAGTAGTAGTAGTAGTAGTAGTAGTAGTAGTAGTAGTAGTAGTAGTAGTAGTAGTAGTGGTGGTGGTGATGACGGTGGTAGTACGAATGTGAACCGTCTTCGACATCTCGCTACGCTGTATTATTACAACTACACCGCCACCGCCGCCGCCGCCGCCGCCGCACAACACTCGCACAAGTATCTTACGTAGCGTTAACTCGTTTAACGCTGTGTTATTACTTTTTCGCAGCTGCTGCGGCCTTCTTCGCTGCCGCCGGCTTGGATCTGGGTGTCGCGGCCTTCTTGGGTTTGGGTGCTTTCGGCTTCTTCGTCGGCGGCTTGGCGGTCTTCTTCGCCTTAGAGGCGGCGGCGGCGGCGCCGCCTTTTGCCTTCGAGGAGGACGCCGATGCGGCGGCCGCCGCGGTGGCTTTCTTGGCCGCCGCGGACGCGGCGGCGGGCTTCTTTCTGGCGGCTGCCGCCTTCTTGTCTTTGATGGTGGCCTTCGATTTGGACGACTTTGACGGCGACGACGCGGAAGCGGCGGACGCTGCCGCGGCGGCTGCCTTCTTACCACCGCCCCTACCGGAGGCGGCGGCCGCGGCACCGACCGCCTTCTTCGACCTGGCGCCGCCGGACGACGCGGCGGAGGCCGCGCCCGAAGCGGCCGATCCCTTGCCGCCGGCCGTGGCGCCGGACGCCTGCTTGCCCTTCGACGCGGACGACTTGGACTCGAGTTTGAAACTTCCCGAGGCGCCCTTGCCTTTGGTCTGTATCAGAGCGCCGGACTCTACGGCGCTCTTCAGATACTTTCTGATGAACGGCGCCAATTTCTCGGCGTCCACTTTGTACTGGGCCGCTATGTACTTCTTGATAGCCTGGAGCGAGGAACCGCTGCGCTCTTTGAGCTCCTTGATGGCGCTGTTCACCATCTCGGAGGTTTTCGGGTGGGTCGGTTTCGCCTTAGGCTTCTTGGCGGCTGCCGCGGAGCCGCCGGCCGGCGCCGCCGCCGACGCTTTGGGCTTCTTCGCGGGCGTAGCCGGGGCGGGAGCTTCGGATGCAACTGCGGTATCGGCCATTTTAATTATTATATATTGATTATAATTTTTTATATATTTTTTTTCTCACTTATCAAAACACACGCACACAAACACGCGCAATATGTCGTGCACTCTCCACTGGACCACACCACCGCGCGCGAGAACAACACGACGGCGAGAAAACACGCACGTAGTAGCAATAGTAGTTGCAGTAGTAGTCGTCAGCGACGAGTGAAGAGTATAGTTTATATATTTATATATATATATATAAATATGCGGCGAGGTTGTACGCTACTAGCGGGGTAGAGGTCGCTAGTGGCAGTAAGAGCGTTAGCGATACCGTGAGGAGAGCCGCGGTGTCGCTAGACATTTTCTCGTACGAACGCTCAAAACTTTTCACTAGCATGCATCTAGATAATAAGAATTTATACATTATTTGAGGTATATTGACAAACCCGCGACACGTACGGGGCACACTTGTGAACCTGTCCGACGACACGAGCGTTAAATGCGATCCAACACGGCGACCTAGCCGAAATACGAGCCCGCAAATTCGTCGAGGTGCTACGCGCGTACCTCTAGTCATGTTTAAAAGTCATTTTTCTCTATAAAAATGTTAATTAAACAATAACACACGTCTACAGATCGAAAGCGAAGAATACCCGCCCGCACGGAAATGTCGACCGACCGGCGTACGCGGGCTCGTGTGCCGTCTGCGGGGCCTCCAAGTGGAGCCTCGTAAAACACACACATGCCACCGCGAAGCGAACTGCTCACCGCCGCCGCCGCCGTCGTCGAGTCCGGCGACAGACGAATTGGTGGTGAGTTTGGATATTATTAAAATAAATGTATTTCCACCCCACCCTCATTAAAATTTAATATGAACATTATATATATATATATATATATATATATATATATATATATATATATATATATATATATATATATATATATATATACTATAATATATACGTCGACATCTTGTCAACTCGCGTCATTATTTCGTATCGAAGGAAACTACACGATCGCGCGACTACGACGGCAATATAATTATGTACCTAATAGCCGCCATGTGAACGTGTTCTACTTAAAAGTGTCGTTTACTTACAATAACCAATATTATTAATTATGATAAAATCAATCAAAAAAAAAATCAAATAATGCTCTTTGTGTGTATATAATAATATGTATATAAAACGCGTTCGTAAACTACTTTATATTACTTCTTAGTAATTGTTGTTCATGTTGCATGTATGTAGGTACGTAACACGTACAATATATATATATATATATATATATATATATATATATATATATATATATATATATAAAATTTAAATTATAATAGTTATATAAAATTTAAATTAAATATGGTGGAAGAGTATATTTATTATAAGTATAGAGTATATCTATTCATATACACAATGTGAGAGAGACGTCCATATGCGTGAGAAACATTCTTTTTAATTTGGAAACTTATGCGGCCCTGAAAAGGGCCTTTTTATTAATACACTGCCAAACGTGGACATCGACGTCGAATAAGACCACGACCACCACCACCACCACCACCACTACCACGGAGCGCGCCATGCGACAGAGCGCGGAGAGAGAGAGAGAGAGAGAGAGAGCGAGTGGAAAATATATATATATATATATATATATATATATATATATATATATATATATATATATATATATATATATACACACACACACACAAACACATCACTGAATTCTCACTCTCGCCCCCCGCCGCCCGTCTTCAGATGAGAAGAGCAACAACTACGAGGTGCGGTGACGACGGTGGCTGGTCTTGACGAGGCGTCATCCAACGCGGCGGCGGTGATCCATTGCGGCCGGCGTAGTCGTCGTGATTAACCACCGAAACCGTACAGAGTGCGGCCCTGTCGCTTCAGAGCATACACGACGTCCATGGCGGTGACGGTCTTCCTCTTGGCGTGCTCGGTGTAGGTGACGGCGTCGCGGATACGTTCTCGAGGAACACCTTCAGCACTCCGCGGGTCTCTTCGTATATCAGACCGGATATACGTTTCACACCACCTCTGCGTGCGAGACGACGGATGGCCGGTTTCGTGATACCCTGGATGTTATCACGCAACACTTTCCTGTGACGCTTCGCTCCGCCTTTTCCCAATCCCTTTCCACCTTTGCCGCGACCTGTCATGGTGACGGTTGTGCAGTTGAATTACTTCTCGCGTACTTTAACAACGGGGGAGACGTCCAACTCCCAGCGTGTATAGACTTGAAATGGTAAACATTTTTCGGAATACCCTCTATATATATAGACTCGCCGCCGTGCAGTTAGTAGTAGTCGGCGCGAATCGGGTAAACTCGTCGTTCGTCGACAACACGTTAGAGAATAGGGAGGGGGTATGCCTCTTGTAACAAATAACAATAAGGTACTTATACTACTATTCGTAATAATAAGGGCGATTTATTTATTATAATAATAATTAAATAATATAATATATTATATATATATATATATATATATATATATATATATATATATATATATATATATATATATATATATATATATATATATATGTATATTTATTTATTTACCAAAATCACTATATGCAGAAACTAGACTACTGACTATACAGAAATTTAAAACTCAATTATCGTCGTGACAATAAGAACATTATGGGTTTAAAAAAAAAAAAAAAAAGAAGAATAGAAATTCTTTCGTCACATTATTTTTGTTTTGTTTTTTAATTATATATAATTATCATCTGGCTGTTATCTGCAGTCTAATTGAATAGAGTCTAAAAGTTTACTTACTTTACTTTTAGTTATTATTGTTTTTTTTTTGTCTCTCTTTTCTCTCTAGTACCACGACAACTCTTTGTACACGTATGAAACGATAAAATATATGTATGTCAGAAAAAATTTGTGGCCCTGAAAAGGGCCTTTTGTGTGTATCCCATCATCATCATAATAATAATAATGATGATGATGATGATCGTATAAGTAGCATCATATCGATGTCACTTTAGGCGCGTTCACCACGAATACGGCGCGCGAGCTGGATGTCCTTGGGCATGATGGTGACGCGCTTGGCGTGGATCGCGCACAGGTTGGTGTCTTCGAAGAGACTGACCAGATACGCTTCGCTCGCCTCCTGGAGGGCCATCACGGCGGAGCTCTGGAAGCGCAGGTCGGTCTTGAAGTCCTGCGCGATCTCACGCACCAGCCGCTGGAAGGGCAGCTTGCGGATCAGGAGTTCAGTGCTCTTCTGGTAGCGACGGATCTCACGGAGGGCGACGGTGCCGGGCCTGTACCTGTGGGGCTTCTTGACACCGCCGGTGGCCGGTGCGCTCTTGCGGGCGGCCTTGGTGGCGAGCTGCTTGCGCGGCGCCTTACCACCGGTCGATTTACGGGCTGTCTGCTTGGTACGTGCCATTTTTCTTTTTTTTTTTTTCTCTCTCTGAACACTCTATAGCACAACACACACGCGCGCGCGCACACGCACACACACACGAATAATACTACAATTTAATATATAATAAATATACGGAGCGTTACGAGACGTCGTGCGTCTAGGTATGTCTACAAAGAAGTGTGACCCGCGTGAGAGAACTCCCCTATTTATATACGCTGGTGATATTTATACGCGCGCGCAAAAGTGGTCGTCGTCGTGTTCGTTGTTTATCTCCATCTCATTCGCGCATGGACGAGAATGAACGAACGAACGAGCGTCGGGAGTAGTCGGGAGTCGGGCGTCGGGCGGGGACTGCGGTGGCGTAGTGTAGAGAGAGAGAGAGAGAGAGAGAGAGAGTATAGTTTTCAGGATTCGGATTGAGTATTCAGTAGGATTAGATTAGATTAGACGAAGGCGCCAGAGGAGAGAGAGAGAGAGATCTCTGCGTATTATGCGCGCGTGCGCGTCACACACACTGTGTAACAATAATAAAAATATATATATATATAAAATAAAATAAATAATCAGAATGTATTTAGTAATTTTTTTTTTTTTAATCGCTAATCATTGCGCGATTTCTTTGTGAGTTACGATAGTAGTAGTAGTAGTAGTAGTAATAATAATAATAATAATAATAATAATAAATTAATGAACAAAGGGACTAGTATTTTTATAATCATCACTTTATAATAATCTTATTGGATGGGTGGTGTCAGACACATTTTTATATGTGTTTAGTATTAATATTATTATATATACTATTTGAGATAGATAACGTTTTGCGAGAAACTATATATTTCAACATGAATCATTTTGTGGCCCTGAAAAGGGCCTTTTAATTTGCTACATGCGACGGCGGACCGCGCGGAGGAGCACGACGGCGGTGGTAGTGGTGGTGGTGGTGGTGGTGGATTTGGTGTTGGTGGCGACGAAGCGCGCGCGCGCGCGCACACACACACACACACCATCACCACCACCATCATTTTACATCGCAACACTCGCACGCCGCATTCGTATCTGTCACGAAGGACCACTTCACTTTGAGCTCGTGTACTTGGTGACGGCCTTGGTGCCTTCGCTGACGGCGTGCTTGGCCAACTCGCCGGGCAGCAGGAGCCTCACGGATGTCTGCACCTCCCTGGACGTGATGGTGGACCTCTTGTTGTAGTGGGCGAGACGCGACGCCTCGGCGGCGATTCGCTCGAAGATGTCGTTCACGAAAGAGTTCATGATGGACATCGCCTTGCTGGAGATACCGGTGTCGGGGTGGACTTGCTTGAGCACTTTGTAAATGTAGATGGCGTAGCTCTCCTTCCTCTTGTGCTTCTTCTTTTTCTTGTCGGATTTGGAGATGTTCTTTTGGGCTTTGCCAGATTTCTTGGCGGCCTTTCCGCTAGTCTTGGGCGGCATTGCGATGATGATTTATATTCGACGTGCGTGACAGTAATAATAATGACACAGTTAGCAGGGGCTTACACTTCGTCGAGCGAATGTGTCTGTTGCTGCTGTTTTTGCCGCGTCGATATGTAGTCTAGCTGTTTGGACGCACAAACGCTTACGACGTTCACTAGTCACCGATACTGAATCGACCAATAGGAACACAGTGCGCACGAACACGTACGAGATCCCCGTCCCCTTCACCCTTTCGCGCAGCAAGTCGAATACGGAACCCCCTCACCTCTCCCCCCTCGCTGCCCAATACCCGCAGCAGGATGTGAAAAAAAAAAAAAGAAAATAATAATAATAAGAAAAATAATAATAAAATAATATTATAATAATAATAAAAATAATAATAATAATAAAATAATAATAACAAAAAAAAAAAAAAAAAAAAGTCAGATTGTATATGAATAAATGTGTCAATAATGAGGAGTGTAGTTACTGCAGTTGTTCTATATAATATATATGTATGTATATTGTTTTTTATGTTATATGTATATTGTTACGATTTTTGTATATTTATTTCGGTTTCGATATATATATAATTCAATTCTATTCTATTCTATTATTAATAATTAAATATTAGGATAAGACGTCTCGCATAATGAAAACTTTATGCAATTTCAAAGCGTTTACGGAAATATATTGTGGCCCTGAAAAGGGCCTTTTAATAATTTTGGCGCACAATGCTCGTGATGCGCGCAGTACCCCGCGGCGGCGATGGTGGGTAGTGTATCCGTGTGCGATCCACTATCAAAACACATATATATACATACACACACACACACACACACATACACGTGGTTGACGTCACGCTGCACTATGCACTAAATAGAGATGCGAGAATTAGGCCTTTTTCTCAGTCTTCTTGGGCAAGAGTACGGCCTGGATGTTCGGCAGGACACCGCCCTGTGCGATCGTAACGCCCGAGAGCAACTTGTTCAACTCCTCGTCGTTTCTGATCGCCAATTGGAGATGTCTGGGGATGATCCTCGTCTTTTTGTTGTCGCGAGCCGCGTTTCCAGCCAACTCGAGCACTTCGGCGGCCAGATATTCCATTACGGCCGCCAGGTAAACCGGTGCGCCGGCACCTACGCGCTCTGCGTAGTTGCCCTTCCTCAGAAGTCTGTGTATACGTCCCACGGGAAACTGAAGGCCTGCACGATTGGAGCGAGACTTCGCCTTCCCCTTTACTTTGCCACCTTTACCGCGACCCGACATTATACGTGCGAGTTAATATATATATATATATGTATATATCGATACAAAGATACGAGCGTCCGCGGGCGTGTGCGCGCGGCGGTTCTGTTTAGATTTATAAGTTACCGCACGCGTGTTTTTTTTTATATTGCGGCACCGCGCGCACAATAGGTGGGGATGTGACCGAGGCACTACGACGACGGATGAGCACGATCACCGCCGAGGGAACCCGATCACCGCCAAGACCTCTTTACGTTTCATTTTTAATTATTAACTAAACTTTATATACATACCTATTTATTATTATTATTATTTTTTTTTATATAATAATAATAATTATTATTTTTATATTTATTATTATTATTATTATTATTGTTATGTATTTTTATTTACTTACTGTATTGTGTTATGTACTCATTTATTTATGTTTATACGTGTAGGCTGCATATTGCTTAGATCTGATCCTTCCATATTCAAATTAGAAAATTTTAAAATTTTAGATATACTGTGGTGTGTATTTTTGCCGCCAAATCAGTAAAAGTATTTGTGTGTAGAGAAATTTTCATAATGTTTATTATTTATATATATATATATATATATATATATATATATATATATATATATATATATATATATATATATATATATATATATTTTGTTTTTATTATAATGCTCGTGAGGGACGTCTCGTCGTAGAAACCAGCAATACATTTTCTCTGAATTCTTTGTTAGCCCTGAAAAGGGCTTTTTGTCGTGCTATTATTGCACATTTCGACGTTCTATCGTCGTCACCGCCGCCGCCGCCGCTACTGTTGCCGCGAGCGCCGCGGCGTCGACGTCGTTGGGACGCCGTTTTGTGGTAAGAATTCATGTGTTTCGTCGTCGTGGACGATGATGATAATGACGATGGTGATGTCGCAGTTGTTGTTGTTATTGTAGTAGTAGTAGTCGTAGTAGTAGTAGTAGTAGTAGTAGTAGTAGTAGTAGTAGTAGTAGTAGTAGTAGTAGTAGTGGTGGTGGTGATGACGGTGGTAGTACGAATGTGAACCGTCTTCGACATCTCGCTACGCTGTATTATTACAACTACACCGCCACCGCCGCCGCCGCCGCCGCCGCACAACACTCGCACAAGTATCTTACGTAGCGTTAACTCGTTTAACGCTGTGTTATTACTTTTTCGCAGCTGCTGCGGCCTTCTTCGCTGCCGCCGGCTTGGATCTGGGTGTCGCGGCCTTCTTGGGTTTGGGTGCTTTCGGCTTCTTCGTCGGCGGCTTGGCGGTCTTCTTCGCCTTAGAGGCGGCGGCGGCGGCGCCGCCTTTTGCCTTCGAGGAGGACGCCGATGCGGCGGCCGCCGCGGTGGCTTTCTTGGCCGCCGCGGACGCGGCGGCGGGCTTCTTTCTGGCGGCTGCCGCCTTCTTGTCTTTGATGGTGGCCTTCGATTTGGACGACTTTGACGGCGACGACGCGGAAGCGGCGGACGCTGCCGCGGCGGCTGCCTTCTTACCACCGCCCCTACCGGAGGCGGCGGCCGCGGCACCGACCGCCTTCTTCGACCTGGCGCCGCCGGACGACGCGGCGGAGGCCGCGCCCGAAGCGGCCGATCCCTTGCCGCCGGCCGTGGCGCCGGACGCCTGCTTGCCCTTCGACGCGGACGACTTGGACTCGAGTTTGAAACTTCCCGAGGCGCCCTTGCCTTTGGTCTGTATCAGAGCGCCGGACTCTACGGCGCTCTTCAGATACTTTCTGATGAACGGCGCCAATTTCTCGGCGTCCACTTTGTACTGGGCCGCTATGTACTTCTTGATAGCCTGGAGCGAGGAACCGCTGCGCTCTTTGAGCTCCTTGATGGCGCTGTTCACCATCTCGGAGGTTTTCGGGTGGGTCGGTTTCGCCTTAGGCTTCTTGGCGGCTGCCGCGGAGCCGCCGGCCGGCGCCGCCGCCGACGCTTTGGGCTTCTTCGCGGGCGTAGCCGGGGCGGGAGCTTCGGATGCAACTGCGGTATCGGCCATTTTAATTATTATATATTGATTATAATTTTTTATATTTTTTTTTTCTCACTTATCAAAACACACGCACACAAACACGCGCAATATGTCGTGCACTCTCCACTGGACCACACCACCGCGCGCGAGAACAACACGACGGCGAGAAAACACGCACGTAGTAGCAATAGTAGTTGCAGTAGTAGTCGTCAGCGACGAGTGAAGAGTATAGTTTATATATTTATATATATATAAATATGCGGCGAGGTTGTACGCTACTAGCGGGGTAGAGGTCGCTAGTGGCAGTAAGAGCGTTAGCGATACCGTGAGGAGAGCCGCGGTGTCGCTAGACATTTTCTCGTACGAACGCTCAAAACTTTTCACTAGCATGCATCTAGATAATAAGAATTTATACATTATTTGAGGTATATTGACAAACCCGCGACACGTACGGGGCACACTTGTGAACCTGTCCGACGACACGAGCGTTAAATGCGATCCAACACGGCGACCTAGCCGAAATACGAGCCCGCAAATTCGTCGAGGTGCTACGCGCGTACCTCTAGTCATGTTTAAAAGTCATTTTTCTCTATAAAAATGTTAATTAAACAATAACACACGTCTACAGATCGAAAGCGAAGAATACCCGCCCGCACGGAAATGTCGACCGACCGGCGTACGCGGGCTCGTGTGCCGTCTGCGGGGCCTCCAAGTGGAGCCTCGTAAAACACACACATGCCACCGCGAAGCGAACTGCTCACCGCCGCCGCCGCCGTCGTCGAGTCCGGCGACAGACGAATTGGTGGTGAGTTTGGATATTATTAAAATAAATGTATTTCCACCCCACCCTCATTAAAATTTAATATGAACATTATATATATATATATATATATATATATATATATATATATATATATATATATATATATATATATATATATATATACTATAATATATACGTCGACATCTTGTCAACTCGCGTCATTATTTCGTATCGAAGGAAACTACACGATCGCGCGACTACGACGGCAATATAATTATGTACCTAATAGCCGCCATGTGAACGTGTTCTACTTAAAAGTGTCGTTTACTTACAATAACCAATATTATTAATTATGATAAAATCAATCAAAAAAAAAATCAAATAATGCTCTTTGTGTGTATATAATAATATGTATATAAAACGCGTTCGTAAACTACTTTATATTACTTCTTAGTAATTGTTGTTCATGTTGCATGTATGTAGGTACGTAACACGTACAATATATATATATATATATATATATATATATATATATATATCTATATATATATATATATAAAATTTAAATTATAATAGTTATATAAAATTTAAATTAAATATGGTGGAAGAGTATATTTATTATAAGTATAGAGTATATCTATTCATATACACAATGTGAGAGAGACGTCCATATGCGTGAGAAACATTCTTTTTAATTTGGAAACTTATGCGGCCCTGAAAAGGGCCTTTTTATTAATACACTGCCAAACGTGGACATCGACGTCGAATAAGACCACGACCACCACCACCACCACCACCACTACCACGGAGCGCGCCATGCGACAGAGCGCGGAGAGAGAGAGAGAGAGAGAGAGAGCGAGTGGAAAATATATATATATATATATATATATATATATATATATATATATATATATATATATATATATATATACACACACACACACAAACACATCACTGAATTCTCACTCTCGCCCCCCGCCGCCCGTCTTCAGATGAGAAGAGCAACAACTACGAGGTGCGGTGACGACGGTGGCTGGTCTTGACGAGGCGTCATCCAACGCGGCGGCGGTGATCCATTGCGGCCGGCGTAGTCGTCGTGATTAACCACCGAAACCGTACAGAGTGCGGCCCTGTCGCTTCAGAGCATACACGACGTCCATGGCGGTGACGGTCTTCCTCTTGGCGTGCTCGGTGTAGGTGACGGCGTCGCGGATACGTTCTCGAGGAACACCTTCAGCACTCCGCGGGTCTCTTCGTATATCAGACCGGATATACGTTTCACACCACCTCTGCGTGCGAGACGACGGATGGCCGGTTTCGTGATACCCTGGATGTTATCACGCAACACTTTCCTGTGACGCTTCGCTCCGCCTTTTCCCAATCCCTTTCCACCTTTGCCGCGACCTGTCATGGTGACGGTTGTGCAGTTGAATTACTTCTCGCGTACTTTAACAACGGGGGAGACGTCCAACTCCCAGCGTGTATAGACTTGAAATGGTAAACATTTTTCGGAATACCCTCTATATATATAGACTCGCCGCCGTGCAGTTAGTAGTAGTCGGCGCGAATCGGGTAAACTCGTCGTTCGTCGACAACACGTTAGAGAATAGGGAGGGGGTATGCCTCTTGTAACAAATAACAATAAGGTACTTATACTACTATTCGTAATAATAAGGGCGATTTATTTATTATAATAATAATTAAATAATATAATATATTATATATATATATATATATATATATATATATATATATATATATATATATATATATATATATATATATATATATATATATATATGTATATTTATTTATTTACCAAAATCACTATATGCAGAAACTAGACTACTGACTATACAGAAATTTAAAACTCAATTATCGTCGTGACAATAAGAACATTATGGGTTTAAAAAAAAAAAAAAAAAGAAGAATAGAAATTCTTTCGTCACATTATTTTTGTTTTGTTTTTTAATTATATATAATTATCATCTGGCTGTTATCTGCAGTCTAATTGAATAGAGTCTAAAAGTTTACTTACTTTACTTTTAGTTATTATTGTTTTTTTTTTGTCTCTCTTTTCTCTCTAGTACCACGACAACTCTTTGTACACGTATGAAACGATAAAATATATGTATGTCAGAAAAAATTTGTGGCCCTGAAAAGGGCCTTTTGTGTGTATCCCATCATCATCATAATAATAATAATGATGATGATGATGATCGTATAAGTAGCATCATATCGATGTCACTTTAGGCGCGTTCACCACGAATACGGCGCGCGAGCTGGATGTCCTTGGGCATGATGGTGACGCGCTTGGCGTGGATCGCGCACAGGTTGGTGTCTTCGAAGAGACTGACCAGATACGCTTCGCTCGCCTCCTGGAGGGCCATCACGGCGGAGCTCTGGAAGCGCAGGTCGGTCTTGAAGTCCTGCGCGATCTCACGCACCAGCCGCTGGAAGGGCAGCTTGCGGATCAGGAGTTCAGTGCTCTTCTGGTAGCGACGGATCTCACGGAGGGCGACGGTGCCGGGCCTGTACCTGTGGGGCTTCTTGACACCGCCGGTGGCCGGTGCGCTCTTGCGGGCGGCCTTGGTGGCGAGCTGCTTGCGCGGCGCCTTACCACCGGTCGATTTACGGGCTGTCTGCTTGGTACGTGCCATTTTTCTTTTTTTTTTTTTCTCTCTCTGAACACTCTATAGCACAACACACACGCGCGCGCGCACACGCACACACACACGAATAATACTACAATTTAATATATAATAAATATACGGAGCGTTACGAGACGTCGTGCGTCTAGGTATGTCTACAAAGAAGTGTGACCCGCGTGAGAGAACTCCCCTATTTATATACGCTGGTGATATTTATACGCGCGCGCAAAAGTGGTCGTCGTCGTGTTCGTTGTTTATCTCCATCTCATTCGCGCATGGACGAGAATGAACGAACGAACGAGCGTCGGGAGTAGTCGGGAGTCGGGCGTCGGGCGGGGACTGCGGTGGCGTAGTGTAGAGAGAGAGAGAGAGAGAGAGAGAGTATAGTTTTCAGGATTCGGATTGAGTATTCAGTAGGATTAGATTAGATTAGACGAAGGCGCCAGAGGAGAGAGAGAGAGAGATCTCTGCGTATTATGCGCGCGTGCGCGTCACACACACTGTGTAACAATAATAAAAATATATATATATATAAAATAAAATAAATAATCAGAATGTATTTAGTAATTTTTTTTTTTTTAATCGCTAATCATTGCGCGATTTCTTTGTGAGTTACGATAGTAGTAGTAGTAGTAGTAGTAATAATAATAATAATAATAATAATAAATAAATAAATAAAGGGACTAGTATTTTTATAATCATCACTTTATAATAATCTTATTGGATGGGTGGTGTCAGACACATTTTTATATGTGTTTAGTATTAATATTATTATATATACTATTTGAGATAGATAACGTTTTGCGAGAAACTATATATTTCAACATGAATCATTTTGTGGCCCTGAAAAGGGCCTTTTAATTTGCTACATGCGACGGCGGACCGCGCGGAGGAGCACGACGGCGGTGGTAGTGGTGGTGGTGGTGGTGGATTTGGTGTTGGTGGCGACGAAGCGCGCGCGCGCGCGCACACACACACACACACCATCACCACCACCATCATTTTACATCGCAACACTCGCACGCCGCATTCGTATCTGTCACGAAGGACCACTTCACTTTGAGCTCGTGTACTTGGTGACGGCCTTGGTGCCTTCGCTGACGGCGTGCTTGGCCAACTCGCCGGGCAGCAGGAGCCTCACGGATGTCTGCACCTCCCTGGACGTGATGGTGGACCTCTTGTTGTAGTGGGCGAGACGCGACGCCTCGGCGGCGATTCGCTCGAAGATGTCGTTCACGAAAGAGTTCATGATGGACATCGCCTTGCTGGAGATACCGGTGTCGGGGTGGACTTGCTTGAGCACTTTGTAAATGTAGATGGCGTAGCTCTCCTTCCTCTTGTGCTTCTTCTTTTTCTTGTCGGATTTGGAGATGTTCTTTTGGGCTTTGCCAGATTTCTTGGCGGCCTTTCCGCTAGTCTTGGGCGGCATTGCGATGATGATTTATATTCGACGTGCGTGACAGTAATAATAATGACACAGTTAGCAGGGGCTTACACTTCGTCGAGCGAATGTGTCTGTTGCTGCTGTTTTTGCCGCGTCGATATGTAGTCTAGCTGTTTGGACGCACAAACGCTTACGACGTTCACTAGTCACCGATACTGAATCGACCAATAGGAACACAGTGCGCACGAACACGTACGAGATCCCCGTCCCCTTCACCCTTTCGCGCAGCAAGTCGAATACGGAACCCCCTCACCTCTCCCCCCTCGCTGCCCAATACCCGCAGCAGGATGTGAAAAAAAAAAAAAGAAAATAATAATAATAAGAAAAATAATAATAAAATAATATTATAATAATAATAAAAATAATAATAATAATAAAATAATAATAACAAAAAAAAAAAAAAAAAAAAAGTCAGATTGTATATGAATAAATGTGTCAATAATGAGGAGTGTAGTTACTGCAGTTGTTCTATATAATATATATGTATGTATATTGTTTTTTATGTTATATGTATATTGTTACGATTTTTGTATATTTATTTCGGTTTCGATATATATATAATTCAATTCTATTCTATTCTATTATTAATAATTAAATATTAGGATAAGACGTCTCGCATAATGAAAACTTTATGCAATTTCAAAGCGTTTACGGAAATATATTGTGGCCCTGAAAAGGGCCTTTTAATAATTTTGGCGCACAATGCTCGTGATGCGCGCAGTACCCCGCGGCGGCGATGGTGGGTAGTGTATCCGTGTGCGATCCACTATCAAAACACATATATATACATACACACACACACACACACATACACGTGGTTGACGTCACGCTGCACTATGCACTAAATAGAGATGCGAGAATTAGGCCTTTTTCTCAGTCTTCTTGGGCAAGAGTACGGCCTGGATGTTCGGCAGGACACCGCCCTGTGCGATCGTAACGCCCGAGAGCAACTTGTTCAACTCCTCGTCGTTTCTGATCGCCAATTGGAGATGTCTGGGGATGATCCTCGTCTTTTTGTTGTCGCGAGCCGCGTTTCCAGCCAACTCGAGCACTTCGGCGGCCAGATATTCCATTACGGCCGCCAGGTAAACCGGTGCGCCGGCACCTACGCGCTCTGCGTAGTTGCCCTTCCTCAGAAGTCTGTGTATACGTCCCACGGGAAACTGAAGGCCTGCACGATTGGAGCGAGACTTCGCCTTCCCCTTTACTTTGCCACCTTTACCGCGACCCGACATTATACGTGCGAGTTAATATATATATATATATATGTATATATCGATACAAAGATACGAGCGTCCGCGGGCGTGTGCGCGCGGCGGTTCTGTTTAGATTTATAAGTTACCGCACGCGTGTTTTTTTTTATATTGCGGCACCGCGCGCACAATAGGTGGGGATGTGACCGAGGCACTACGACGACGGATGAGCACGATCACCGCCGAGGGAACCCGATCACCGCCAAGACCTCTTTACGTTTCATTTTTAATTATTAACTAAACTTTATATACATACCTATTTATTATTATTATTTTTTTTTTTTATATAATAATAATAATTATTATTTTTATATTTATTATTATTATTATTATTATTGTTATGTATTTTTATTTACTTACTGTATTGTGTTATGTACTCATTTATTTATGTTTATACGTGTAGGCTGCATATTGCTTAGATCTGATCCTTCCATATTCAAATTAGAAAATTTTAAAATTTTAGATATACTGTGGTGTGTATTTTTGCCGCCAAATCAGTAAAAGTATTTGTGTGTAGAGAAATTTTCATAATGTTTATTATTTATATATATATATATATATATATATATATATATATATATATATATATATATATATATATATATATATATATTTTGTTTTTATTATAATGCTCGTGAGGGACGTCTCGTCGTAGAAACCAGCAATACATTTTCTCTGAATTCTTTGTTAGCCCTGAAAAGGGCTTTTTGTCGTGCTATTATTGCACATTTCGACGGTCTATCGTCGTCACCGCCGCCGCCGCCGCTACTGTTGCCGCGAGCGCCGCGGCGTCGACGTCGTTGGGACGCCGTTTTGTGGTAAGAATTCATGTGTTTCGTCGTCGTGGACGATGATGATAATGACGATGGTGATGTCGCAGTTGTTGTTGTTATTGTAGTAGTAGTAGTCGTAGTAGTAGTAGTAGTAGTAGTAGTAGTAGTAGTAGTAGTAGTAGTAGTAGTAGTAGTAGTAGTGGTGGTGGTGATGACGGTGGTAGTACGAATGTGAACCGTCTTCGACATCTCGCTACGCTGTATTATTACAACTACACCGCCACCGCCGCCGCCGCCGCCGCCGCACAACACTCGCACAAGTATCTTACGTAGCGTTAACTCGTTTAACGCTGTGTTATTACTTTTTCGCAGCTGCTGCGGCCTTCTTCGCTGCCGCCGGCTTGGATCTGGGTGTCGCGGCCTTCTTGGGTTTGGGTGCTTTCGGCTTCTTCGTCGGCGGCTTGGCGGTCTTCTTCGCCTTAGAGGCGGCGGCGGCGGCGCCGCCTTTTGCCTTCGAGGAGGACGCCGATGCGGCGGCCGCCGCGGTGGCTTTCTTGGCCGCCGCGGACGCGGCGGCGGGCTTCTTTCTGGCGGCTGCCGCCTTCTTGTCTTTGATGGTGGCCTTCGATTTGGACGACTTTGACGGCGACGACGCGGAAGCGGCGGACGCTGCCGCGGCGGCTGCCTTCGTACCACCGCCCCTACCGGAGGCGGCGGCCGCGGCACCGACCGCCTTCTTCGACCTGGCGCCGCCGGACGACGCGGCGGAGGCCGCGCCCGAAGCGGCCGATCCCTTGCCGCCGGCCGTGGCGCCGGACGCCTGCTTGCCCTTCGACGCGGACGACTTGGACTCGAGTTTGAAACTTCCCGAGGCGCCCTTGCCTTTGGTCTGTATCAGAGCGCCGGACTCTACGGCGCTCTTCAGATACTTTCTGATGAACGGCGCCAATTTCTCGGCGTCCACTTTGTACTGGGCCGCTATGTACTTCTTGATAGCCTGGAGCGAGGAACCGCTGCGCTCTTTGAGCTCCTTGATGGCGCTGTTCACCATCTCGGAGGTTTTCGGGTGGGTCGGTTTCGCCTTAGGCTTCTTGGCGGCTGCCGCGGAGCCGCCGGCCGGCGCCGCCGCCGACGCTTTGGGCTTCTTCGCGGGCGTAGCCGGGGCGGGAGCTTCGGATGCAACTGCGGTATCGGCCATTTTAATTATTATATATTGATTATAATTTTTTATATTTTTTTTTTCTCACTTATCAAAACACACGCACACAAACACGCGCAATATGTCGTGCACTCTCCACTGGACCACACCACCGCGCGCGAGAACAACACGACGGCGAGAAAACACGCACGTAGTAGCAATAGTAGTTGCAGTAGTAGTCGTCAGCGACGAGTGAAGAGTATAGTTTATATATTTATATATATATAAATATGCGGCGAGGTTGTACGCTACTAGCGGGGTAGAGGTCGCTAGTGGCAGTAAGAGCGTTAGCGATACCGTGAGGAGAGCCGCGGTGTCGCTAGACATTTTCTCGTACGAACGCTCAAAACTTTTCACTAGCATGCATCTAGATAATAAGAATTTATACATTATTTGAGGTATATTGACAAACCCGCGACACGTACGGGGCACACTTGTGAACCTGTCCGACGACACGAGCGTTAAATGCGATCCAACACGGCGACCTAGCCGAAATACGAGCCCGCAAATTCGTCGAGGTGCTACGCGCGTACCTCTAGTCATGTTTAAAAGTCATTTTTCTCTATAAAAATGTTAATTAAACAATAACACACGTCTACAGATCGAAAGCGAAGAATACCCGCCCGCACGGAAATGTCGACCGACCGGCGTACGCGGGCTCGTGTGCCGTCTGCGGGGCCTCCAAGTGGAGCCTCGTAAAACACACACATGCCACCGCGAAGCGAACTGCTCACCGCCGCCGCCGCCGTCGTCGAGTCCGGCGACAGACGAATTGGTGGTGAGTTTGGATATTATTAAAATAAATGTATTTCCACCCCACCCTCATTAAAATTTAATATGAACATTATATATATATATATATATATATATATATATATATATATATATATATATATATATATATATATATATATATATATATACTATAATATATACGTCGACATCTTGTCAACTCGCGTCATTATTTCGTATCGAAGGAAACTACACGATCGCGCGACTACGACGGCAATATAATTATGTACCTAATAGCCGCCATGTGAACGTGTTCTACTTAAAAGTGTCGTTTACTTACAATAACCAATATTATTAATTATGATAAAATCAATCAAAAAAAAAATCAAATAATGCTCTTTGTGTGTATATAATAATATGTATATAAAACGCGTTCGTAAACTACTTTATATTACTTCTTAGTAATTGTTGTTCATGTTGCATGTATGTAGGTACGTAACACGTACAGTATATATATATATATATATATATATATATATATATATATATATATATATATATATAAAATTTAAATTATAATAGTTATATAAAATTTAAATTAAATATGGTGGAAGAGTATATTTATTATAAGTATAGAGTATATCTATTCATATACACAATGTGAGAGAGACGTCCATATGCGTGAGAAACATTCTTTTTAATTTGGAAACTTATGCGGCCCTGAAAAGGGCCTTTTTATTAATACACTGCCAAACGTGGACATCGACGTCGAATAAGACCACGACCACCACCACCACCACCACCACTACCACGGAGCGCGCCATGCGACAGAGCGCGGAGAGAGAGAGAGAGAGAGAGAGAGCGAGTGGAAAATATATATATATATATATATATATATATATATATATATATATATATATAATATATTATATATATAAATTTAAAAAAATATAAAAACCAAAAAATATTAAAATTTTTCACTTGGCCCCCCCGGCCCCTCCAATGGGAGAACAACTTTTTAATTTGGGGGGAAAATTTGGGGGCCCCCAAAAGGGGGTTTTTTTAAACCGGCCCGGGACCCTTCGGCCCCGTAAAACCCGGGAAACCACCCCCCCCAAAACCCTACCCCGGGGGCGGGCCCCCCGCCCGAGGGGGAAGAGGGAAAGGGGGGACGGGGTTTTTTTTGGGGGTTTTGTAATTTAAAATTTTTAAAAAAATTTTTAAAAACACCCACACCCCTCCCCTTTTTATATCAGCCGGTTTCGTTTAAAAAACCCCCTCTGCGGGGCGAGGGGCGACGGGGATGGGGGGCCCGGGGTTTTTTTCCCGGGATGTTATTCCCCCGAAAAACCTTTCCCCCGTCGCTTCGGGGTCCGCCTTTTCCAAACCCTTTCCCCTTTTCCCCGGCCTGTAGGTTTACGGGTTGGGTCAGTTTGAAACCCTTCCCCCCGCGGGGCCCTTTAACAACCCGGGGGAAACGTTTTCCCCCCCCGCGTGGGAAAGGGGGCCTTTTGAAATGGTTTTAAAAATTTTTTCGGAATCCCTTTATTTTGCCGCCGGCCGTCAGGGGAGGTTGTGGGGGAAATTTTGGGTAAACCGGGGCGTCCAACCCCCGTTTAGGAAAGGAAAGGGGGTCCCCCTTTTAAACCCCCCAAATAACCCCAAAAAGGGGAAATTTCTTTCGTAAAATTTAAAAAGGGGATTATTTTTAAAATAAAATAATATTTTTAATATTTATAAAAAATTTTTTATTATAATAATATTATAAAAAAATATTTTAAAATATATATATATATATATATATATATATATATATATATATATATATATGTATATTTATTTATTTACCAAAATCACTATATGCAGAAACTAGACTACTGACTATACAGAAATTTAAAACTCAATTATCGTCGTGACAATAAGAACATTATGGGTTTAAAAAAAAAAAAAAAAGAAGAATAGAAATTCTTTCGTCACATTATTTTTGTTTTGTTTTTTAATTATATATAATTATCATCTGGCTGTTATCTGCAGTCTAATTGAATAGAGTCTAAAAGTTTACTTACTTTACTTTTAGTTATTATTGTTTTTTTTTTTGTCTCTCTTTTCTCTCTAGTACCACGACAACTCTTTGTACACGTATGAAACGATAAAATATATGTATGTCAGAAAAAATTTGTGGCCCTGAAAAGGGCCTTTTGTGTGTATCCCATCATCATCATAATAATAATAATGATGATGATGATGATCGTATAAGTAGCATCATATCGATGTCACTTTAGGCGCGTTCACCACGAATACGGCGCGCGAGCTGGATGTCCTTGGGCATGATGGTGACGCGCTTGGCGTGGATCGCGCACAGGTTGGTGTCTTCGAAGAGACTGACCAGATACGCTTCGCTCGCCTCCTGGAGGGCCATCACGGCGGAGCTCTGGAAGCGCAGGTCGGTCTTGAAGTCCTGCGCGATCTCACGCACCAGCCGCTGGAAGGGCAGCTTGCGGATCAGGAGTTCAGTGCTCTTCTGGTAGCGACGGATCTCACGGAGGGCGACGGTGCCGGGCCTGTACCTGTGGGGCTTCTTGACACCGCCGGTGGCCGGTGCGCTCTTGCGGGCGGCCTTGGTGGCGAGCTGCTTGCGCGGCGCCTTACCACCGGTCGATTTACGGGCTGTCTGCTTGGTACGTGCCATTTTTCTTTTTTTTTTTTTCTCTCTCTGAACACTCTATAGCACAACACACACGCGCGCGCGCACACGCACACACACACGAATAATACTACAATTTAATATATAATAATATACGGAGCGTTACGAGACGTCGTGCGTCTAGGTATGTCTACAAAGAAGTGTGACCCGCGTGAGAGAACTCCCCTATTTATATACGCTGGTGATATTTATACGCGCGCGCAAAAGTGGTCGTCGTCGTGTTCGTTGTTTATCTCCATCTCATTCGCGCATGGACGAGAATGAACGAACGAACGAGCGTCGGGAGTAGTCGGGAGTCGGGCGTCGGGCGGGGACTGCGGTGGCGTAGTGTAGAGAGAGAGAGAGAGAGAGAGAGAGAGTATAGTTTTCAGGATTCGGATTGAGTATTCAGTAGGATTAGATTAGATTAGACGAAGGCGCCAGAGGAGAGAGAGAGAGAGATCTCTGCGTATTATGCGCGCGTGCGCGTCACACACACTGTGTAACAATAATAAAAATATATATATATAAAATAAAATAAATAATCAGAATGTATTTAGTAATTTTTTTTTTTTTAATCGGCTCAATCATTGCGCGATTTCTTTGTGAGTTCGCGATATAGTAGTAGTAGTAGTAGTAGTAATAATAAATACATATAAATAATAATATCATAATAATAATAATAATAAACAATAATACCTACTAATAATATACTAATAAATAAATAAATGAATTAAATGAACAAAGGCCTAGAATTTTTATAATCATCACTTTATAATCTTTATTGGAGGGTTGTGTCAGACACATTTGTTATGTGTTTTAGTATTATATTATTATTATACTATTTGAGATAGATACTTTTGCGAGAAACCTAGATATTTCAACTGAAGCTTTTGTGCGCCCTGAAAAGGCCTTTAAATTTGCTACATGCTACGGCGGACCGAGCGGAGGAGCACGACGGCGGTGGTATGTTGGTGGTGTTGGTGGTTTTGGTGTTGTTGGCACGAGCGCGCGCTCGCGCGCACACTACACACACTACAGACCGATACACCACCCATCGTTTACATCGCAACACGCGCACGGCCGCATTCGTATCTGTCACGAATAACCACTTCCTTTGAGCTCGTGTACTTGTTGACGTCCCTTGGTGCCGTTCGTGCTGACTGCGTGCTTGGCCAACTCGCCGGGCGGCAGGAGCCTCACCTGTGTCATCGCAACCTCCCTGGACGTGATTGGTGGACCTCTTGTGTAGTGGGCGAGACGCGACGCCTCGGCGGCGATTCGCTCGAAGATGGTCGTTCACGAAGAGTTCATGAATGGCATCGCTTGCTGGAGATACCCGGTGTCGGGGTGGACTTGCTTGGAGACACTTTTGAAATGGTAGATGGCGGAGCCTCTCCTTCCTCTTTTGCTCGTCTTTTTCCTTGTCGGATTGTAGATGTTCTTTTGGCTTTGCCCAGATTTCTGGCGGCCTTCCGGCCTAGTCCTTGGGCGCAATTGCGATGGTTATTTTATTCGACGTGCGTTACATTAATATAAGTGACACAGTTAGCAGGGGCTTACACTTTCGTCGTGCGAATGTGTCCTGTTGCTGCTGTTTTTTTTTTTTTTTTTTTTTTTTTTTTTTGTTTTTTTTTTTTCATTGTGTAGTAGGCTGTTGGCCATAGGGGCCATCTACAGCGTCCACCGGGCTTTGGTGGGGCCGAGCTAAAAAGAGCTCAGGACCTTGTCTTGGTCGCCTTTTTAGGGGGGCCAACAGAGGAGAACACCGAAGGCGCAAGGCTCTCCTGTGAACACGGACCTCGGCTTGGCGTACTTCGTTCGTAGGGGGTGGATGTGCTTCGCTCGGGCCGAGCTCAGCCCTACCTTGGGTAGGGCATGAGATCCCTGTCTGGATTTGATTTGGCTCCTCCCGCTCCTAGCGCCGCTTGGGCGGGCTGTGTAACAGGGCCACGCTCGTCTCCCCGGCGGGGACGGTAATTGTGTGAATCGGTGTACGTGTGGCGTTTTTGTGTAGTCCTACCCTACGTATGCGGCGTCGTTAGCTACTGTGTGGGTCAGCATCATCGAATAAATATTACTAGGTTCACCGGAGACCTTTTTGAATGCGAAGTGTGTGCATAATCGCAGGTTTTCAGCCACCAGGGGATTTGATTGGGTCAATGCGCTTTCAAAGTAGCTACTGGACAGTTTCCTGCTAGCTCGCTTGATAATAGTCCGAGCGGGTGTCACGATGGATGGGCGACATGACGCATCCTTAGCCAGGGGGCGCCCGTGGCCATGCGTAGGAAAGTTATTTTGCATGTATTTGCAATTTATTTATATTGGTGTTGCAAAAGCACTCACAGGCGTAAGTTGAATATAGGCCTGCCCAGCGTCTTGTGCAAACAAAGTTGTACGACAAGGGAACATTTTCCGATCTAGAGCATATTAGTGGAAGACAACGACTGAGGAAGAAAGCGCCTTCTTACAACTCTTTCAATATGCTACGTTTGAAAGTGCGAAGCCTACTGTCGGTGTGGGACCCCCAAATACTTCACTTGTGGTGCCTGATTATTCTCTTGCCTTGTAGACGCACATAATGCGCATGCTCATCTGTTTCGGCGAATCGGGAATAGCGCTGAAGGTACTTTTTCAGGGTTACCTCTATGCGCCATCTCGTTAGCCAGGCGCCGGATCTATCGGCGCGACCTGTGAGGCGATTGGCTAGCGAACTGAGTTAGGCGTGCTGACGCCTATATGCAGTGTCCGTCTGCGAACAAGGCCCAATGGGTGAAGGGGCCTTTGGGAATGTCGTACGTGAACCGACTTGTACAGGATCGGTGATAGACTGTGAGCCCTGAGGACTCCAGCCCTTAGGCGTCTTCTCGAGAGGGTAACCTTCGACCCGATATCGGAAGGAGCGATTTGATAGAAAGTTCCTCGTATGATGTGCCGAGTCTGTTCCGCACATCCGTGGCGTATTGAGCTTGACGAGCAAGCCATTGTGCCAGACTTTATCAAATGCCTTCGCGATATCCAGAAAAATTGCGGCTGATGGTAGCCTGGATGTCGTGTGAGAGGTGCTGTGGCTCAGGATATGCTCCGTGAGTCTGTGCACCTGGTGGACACTAGAGTGCTTGGCTCTAAAGCCAAACTGCTCCTTTGGAATTATGTCTTTTTCCTCAATAGCGGAAATAAGACGCGAGAGTACTATTCTCTCATAGATTTTACCCACACAGCTCAAGAGGCTGATTGGGCGATAGCTGGACGGACTAGTGCGGGGTTTTCCTGAGTTATGGATCCCTATCACTATCGCTTCTTTCCATTGGCTCGGGAAGGAACACCCTTGTAAGAGAGTGTTGAAAATGGTGACCAATAACGTTATTAGGTGAATGGGTAACGTTTTCAGGATTTTATTTGAGATACGGTCATACCCCGGAGATTTTTTGGGCTTTAGGCCCTTGATGATATCTTTGACCTCGTCGATCGAAGTGGGAGAGATTGGTTCTCCCGCTGGTGGTGAAGAGGCCCACGCTTCAACCTGTGCGTCCACCGCGGCGACGTGATTTGGATCGCACGGTTGAGTCGATATTGAACATTGCGTCTCTAAACTATCTGCAAGATATTCGGCCTTGGACGTATCGTCAGGAGCTAAGGTACCGTCTGGATGGACTAGCGGTGGCATATTGACTACTTCATCATTTTTGAGAGATCTCGACAGTGACCAGAACGCCACATGTGAAGGCGAGATCTCAGCAAGCATGTCTCCCCAGCTGCAATTCCGGAGTTCCTTGAACCGGGCGCGAACCGATCTTTGGAGTCTCCAGAGTTTGCTGCTGTTTTCTGGGGAAGGGTAACTGTCATGATCCCTTTGCGCTTTATTTTTTCGCCTTATTAGGTCCCGAAGATCTTTAGGGATAATGATTCGTCCCTCTTGGGGTGCATCTTTATCCTCTGAGCAGTCTTCGAGTGCCTTCCCTATCATGTCAGTAAATTGGCTGATGGCCGCTTTCGCTGACTCAACTGAGTTGAGGCTGTCAGGTGTGTTCAGTTCCGCGGGATACGAGTCAGGGTCTCTTAAGGAGTCCTTGAATCGCCTCCAATCCGTTACAGTAATTTTTCGGACTGAGCGGGGACACTCCGGTCCTAGTTTCATTATAACTGGTCTATGATCTGAGTCAAGCTCCGAGATCGCTTCAATAGAGCGCACCGTTAGAGAGATGCCCTGCAGGATGGCTATATCAAGGATATCGGGAGGGCCATGATGCCCGAATCTGGTCGGAGTGAGTGGAGCTACAATTTCGAAGTTTGAGGTGGGAAGTTGGTAGATGCCGTTGAGTTTAACCCCTCTCGAATTATTAACTCGACAGTTCCACTTTGCGTGTTTACAGTTGAGATCTCCGGCTATGATGACAGAGTCTCCTAGGCTTATAATTCCTTCAAATCACTCTCAAGCAAATTCTTGCTGGTGACAAGTAGGTGGAAGCTATGGTGATAGGCGGGTGTCCCGACATGAAGACCTGAACAATTGACGCTTCGATGTTAGCGAGCGCAGGTGGTGGATCAAGTGCTACTGCATGTAGCGTTCTTCTAATGAAAATTAGAGTGCCGCCGAGGCGGCCATCTCTATCGTTGCGGATGGTGTTGTAGTTAGCTACTTTAGGCGTTTTTTGTTGAGCTTTGAGGAAGGTTTCTTGGACCAAAAATACATCTATTGATGTTCTTTAATGAATTCCCGGACCTGCTCCATCTGATTGTTAAGGCCGTTTGCATTAAATAAGCTAAAGTTAACGAACGCGGTTTGACTCTAGCGAGTCTTGAGTCGGGCGGGTTATTGAAATTAAGCTGCTGACCGCCATTGGAATTTTTATTTATTGGCTTTTGCTGCTGTTTTTGCCGCGTCGATATGTAGTCTAGCTGTTTGGACGCACAAACGCTTACGACGTTCACTAGTCACCGATACTGAATCGACCAATAGGAACACAGTGCGCACGAACACGTACGAGATCCCCGTCCCCTTCACCCTTTCGCGCAGCAAGTCGAATACGGAACCCCCTCACCTCTCCCCCTCGCTGCCCAATACCCGCAGCAGGATGTGAAAAAAAAAAAAAGGAAAATAATAATAATAAGAAAAATAATAATAAAATAATATTATAATAATAATAAAAATAATAATAATAATAAAATATAAAAACAAAAAAAAAAAAAAAAAAAAAAGTCAGATTGTAATATGAATAAATGTGTCATAATGAGGAGTGTAGTTACTGCAGTTGTTCTATATAATATATATGTATGTATATTGTTTTTGTTTATGTTATATGTATATTGTTACGATTTTTGTATATTTATTTCGGTTTCGATATATATATAATTCAATTCTATTCTATCTATTATTAATAATTAAATATTAGGATAAGACGTCTCGCATAATGAAAACTTTATGCAATTTCAAAGCGTTTACGGAAATATATTGTGGCCCTGAAAAGGCCTTTAATAATTTTGGCGCACAATGCTCGTGATGCGCGCAGTACCCCGCGGCGGCGATGGTGGGTAGTGTATCCGTGTGCGATCCACTACCAAAACACTATATATACATACACACACACACACACCACACATACACGTGGTTGACGTCACGCTGCACTATGCACTAAATAGAGATGCGAGAATTAGGCCTTTTTCTCAGTCTTCTTGGGCAAGAGTACGGCCTGGATGTTCGGCAGGACACCGCCCTGTGCGATCGTAACCCCGAGAGCAACTTGTTCAACCTCCTCGTCGTTTCTGATCGCCAATTGGAGATGTCTGGGGATGATCCTCGTCTTTTTTGTTGTCGCGAGCCGCGTGTTCCAGCCAACTCGAGCACTTCGGCGGCCAGATATTCCATTACGGCCGCCAGGTAAACGGTGCGCCGGCACCTACGCGCTCTGCGTAGTTGCCCTTCCTCAGAAGTCTGTGTATACGTCCCACGGGAAACTGAAGGCCTGCACGATTGGAGCGAGACTTCGCCTTCCCCTTTACTTTGCCACCTTTACCGCGACCCGACATTATACGTGCGAGTTAATATATATATATATGTATATATCGATACAAAGATACGAGCGTCCGCGGGCGTGTGCGCGCGGCGGTTCTGTTTAGATTTATAAGTTACCGCACGCGTGTTTTTTTTTATATTGCGGCACCGCGCGCACAATAGGTGGGGATGTGACCGAGGCACTACGACGACGGATGAGCACGATCACCGCCGAGGGAACCCGATCACCGCCAAGACCTCTTTACGTTTCATTTTTAATTATTAACTAAACTTTATATACATACCTATTTATTATTATTATTATTTTTTTTATATAATAATAATAATTATTATTTTTATATTTATTATTATTATTATTATTGTTATGTATTTTTATTTACTTACTGTATTGTGTTATGTACTCATTTATTTATGTTTATACGTGTAGGCTGCATATTGCTTAGATCTGATCCTTCCATATTCAAATTAGAAAATTTTAAAATTTTAGATATACTGTGGTGTGTATTTTTGCCGCCAAATCAGTAAAAGTATTTGTGTGTAGAGAAATTTTCATAATGTTTATTATTTATTTATATATATATATATATATATATATATATATATATATAGATATATATATATATATATATATATATATATATATATTTGTTTTTATTATAATGCTCGTGAGGGACGTCTCGTCGTAGAAACCAGCAATACATTTCTCTGAATTCTTTGTTAGCCCTGAAAAGGCTTTTTGTCGTGCTATTATTGCACATTTCGACGTTCTAATCGTCGTCACCGCCGCCGCCGCCGCTACTGTTGCCAGCGAGCGCCGCGGCGTCGACGTCGTTGGGACGCCGTTTTGTGGTAAGAATTCATGTGTTTCGTCGTCGTGACGATGATGATAATGACGATGGTGATGTCGCAGTTGTTGTTGTTATTGTAGTAGTAGTAGTCGTAGTAGTAGTAGTAGTAGTAGTACGATTAGTAGTAGTGGTGGTGTGAGACGGTGGTAGTACGAATGTGAACCGTCTTCGACATCTCGCTACGCTGTATTATTACAACTACACCGCCACCGCCGCCGCCGCCGCCGCACAACACTCGCACAAGTATCTTACGTAGCGTTAACGCTCGTTTAACGCTGTGTTATTACGTTTTCGCAGCTGCTGCGGCCTTCTTCGCTGCCGCCGGCTTGGATCTGGGTGTCGCGGCCTTCTTGGGTTTGGGGTGCTTTCGGGCTTCTTGCGTCGGCGGCTTGGCGGTCTTCTTCGCTTAGAGGCGGCGGCGGCGGCGCCGCCTTTTGCCTTCGAGGAGGACGCCGATGCGGCGGCCGCC
>JAXRJS010000157.1:0-2500 GCA_037127375.1 Dione juno | reverse complement strand
ATAATACCCCCCACGGGAATTGACCTTGTCGTGGTGGTGGGGCTTACGGGGAGGAGATACAATATTTTTAGACCATTCATCAGGTCTGTAATCATAATTATGCTACTACTATGCCAATAACATCTAGGCATACCCTCCCTAAACAAACAATTCCCAAACCTTTAATTTTATGGAGTTACAATGGATAAAAAAGTATACAATTTGCGGCCGCTGCCCGGGGTCGCCGGGGCGCATCTGGAGCCGATGCTGGATGCTCCAGAATGCGAACCATCGGCGGTATGGAGTTGAGCAGGCGGACTCCTACCGACAAGGATGTTACAGCCGAAATCATCAGTCATCCTGCATCATCACCAATAGTCATTATTCATCCTCATATTCATCATCATCCGAATCACATCAGGCAATAGATGTTGTCCAAGGGGCAAAAGCCAAAAATATTGGACCCACTATCGCTAAAGTTTGTGCGAGAAAAACAATGGACAATGAAATGAATACGTTCATATGGCGCACTTACCTCATCGTAAGTAAATTAGAAACTATTTCACGAGGTTATTTAAATTCATTACATCAATCTTTTATCCAAAAATACCCAGAAATGCAAGCTACGAAACAGAGAATTAGTGATCAGCGTAGAGCAATAGTGAACAATAATTACTTTCCGAAGATATTTTATCTAACATAAGAAAAGAAGTTTCCATAATACTAAATTTTAGCACAAACTCAACCCAAACATCAGATTTTCAAACCCCAAATTTAAAACAGGCTGAAGGTAGGATGAGTTGGTCAAATAATATTAATGAAGCTATAATACGTATTTACTTTCAAATAACTGATTTAGAAACTAACAAAACAGCATACCGTAAAAAATTACACAATTCCTTCGTTGAATCATTTCCCCATCTTGCCCATATATCAGAACAAAGACTAGCGGATCAACGTAGAGTAATTTTAAATAACAAAATGGTGTCTGATGATAGAATACAAGAAATCAAAAATCAAGTAGAAATTGAAATTCAGAACAAGTCACAAATTAATTCAATATGTAATAGGCGGACCACTCATATCCCGAACAATATATTAAATACTTTACAAGAAAATACAGATTTTGCTGCCCAGCATGCACCGAATCTATTGAACAAAGTAATGATCTTCAACCTTATAAGTTAAACTATAAGAGATAGAACAACAATTTTGCTTAGTATTGGAAAGATTTAAAAACACTGACCCGGTTTCAAGGCCTCATCTTCCAAAACAAAAAACGTCTAGAAAATTTGCAACAATAGTAGATTATTTAAATAAAAATGTAATTCCTAAATTTATATCAGAAGAACAAGATTTCATAACTTTCCAAACAATAATATATGTAGCAGCCTATACTGCAATCATTAGCAATGGTGCAAAATTAGAACAGACAAAGATAATGAACCACGACATAATTACAAACCGAAATGGCAAATAAGATTAGAAAACAAAATAGCTAAGTATCGACGTGAAATAGCACGATTGACACAATATATGAATGGAAACAGAAGTAAAAAAATAATCACACATCTCGAAATAATTAAAAGTAAATATCAGAAACACGCCCAACACGAAGATTTAAATAAAGAAATTAATCATTTCTTGGATACTCTAAAGCAAAAACTAAATACAGCATCTAGCAGATTGAAAAGATACTTAAATTGTACAATTAGGAAAAACAAAATTCACAGTTCATAAAAACGAAAAAGGATTTTACAGAAATATTACAAATCAAACACCATTCGTAGAAAATAAAAATACACCGACAAAAGAAAGTTTACAAACATTTTGGGCAGATATATGGGAAGTGCCAATTGTACATAACATAGAAGCTGACTGGATTCAGAGTGTTGAGAATGCAACTACAGATATCCCTGATATGGAATTCCAACAAATAACAATAGAAACATTAACACAGGTGATTAATCGATCGCATAATTGGAAGGCTCCTGGAACTGACTACATTCATAATTTTGGTATAAAAAATTCACTTGCATTCACCCGTACTTACACTATCACTTCAATTCATTTATGCAATTTCCACAGACCATGCCAGATTATGTTACACAAGGGGTTACTTATATGTTACCTAAATGCAAGACACACAAAATCCATCTAACTACAGACCGATAACTTGCCTTCAGACTGTGTACAAAATTTTTACAGCATGCTTAAGTGAATCTATTTACAACCATGTAGATAAGTATAATGTACTTGCAGAGCAACAAAAGGGATGCAGAAAGAACAGTCAAGGATGTAAAGAGCAGTAATTATAGATTCTATTGTTTTAAATAACACATTTAAGAAGAAGCACAATATTATAGCATGTTTATAGATTACCGCAAAGCATTCGATTCTGTACCTCATAGCTGGCTGCTATACATCTTGCAACTATATAAAATTCACCCAAAATCATATTATTTTTAAAAACTGTTATGGAACATTGGACAACATATTAAAACTCAAAACCTAAACCCTT
>JAXRJS010000156.1:30000-32500 GCA_037127375.1 Dione juno | reverse complement strand
AGTGTTCACTCGTGTTAGTGTACTGTGTCGGTCGACGGGCGCGCGTGCGTGCGGAGCGAGCTGTGCTACACCTACGTTGTTTAGTAGGTGCGAGTGAGTTCGCCTCAACGTTTGCGTTGTTCGTAATAGGTTTAGTTATAAATATGTTGTGACTATTCCGACAGCGATCGTTCTAATAACTTTGTGCGCGCCCTTTGCGGGCGACCAATCGCAAGAAATGTACGGTGTTTACATGTGGCAACGATCTCTCCAACACCGGGCGATGATCACATACAATTTGTTCACGCTCATGTTAAACGAGAGATACTCTTTTGTATAGAGTGTGTTGTGTGCGCCGCGACGGTCGTCGCGACGCACGCATGGACAGATCTCGTCGCAGAACGTTCAATCCGGTGACCGAACGCCGCCGCCGTCGCACACCGACGGCTGCGGTGTTGCGGGCGTCATTGTAATTTTAGAACTGTCGAAAGTTGCACCGTCGACGAACGTCGACTCAACGCGAGTCGTCGCGGTGAAATTTTCGATGTTCGTAAATTTTTTTTAAAAGTCATCGCGACGCGTCTCACGGCGCTCGCGTTCGACGTTTGAAAAAATCAAAAACAACGCGAGAGTTAGCGATGTTATTGTTAGCTCCCTGGTTGATCCTGCCAGTAGTTATATGCTTGTCTCAAAGATTAAGCCATGCATGTCTCAGTGCAAGCCGTATTAAGGCGATACCGCGAATGGCTCAATATATCAGTTTTGGTTCCTTAGATCTTACTCAGTTACTTGGATAACTGTGGTAATTCTAGAGCTAATACATGCAATCAGAACTCTGACCAGTGATGGGATGAGTGCTTTTATTAGATCAAAACCAATCGACGGAGGGCTTCGCGTCCGAAGTCGTTAATTTTGATGAATCTGGATAACTTTTGCCGATCGCATGGTCAAGTACCGGCGACGCATCTTTCAAATGTCTGCCTTATCAACTTTCGATGGTAGTTTCTGCGACTACCATGGTTGTCACGGGTAACGGGGAATCAGGGTTCGATTCCGGAGAGGGAGCCTGAGAAACGGCTACCACATCCAAGGAAGGCAGCAGGCGCGCAAATTACCCACTCCCGGCACGGGGAGGTAGTGACGAAAAATAACGATACGGGACTCTTTCGAGGCCTCGTAATCGGAATGAGTACACTTTAAATATTTTAACGAGGAACAATTGGAGGGCAAGTCTGGTGCCAGCAGCCGCGGTAATTCCAGCTCCAATAGCGTATACTAAAATTGTTGCGGTTAAAAAGCTCGTAGTTGCATTTGTGCGCCGCGCTGTCGGTGCACCGCATCCGCGGTGATACTGACACGTCTGCGGAGCATATCGTCGGTGAGCCGGCGGTAAAACGCCGGTTCAATATCAAAATCCTATCGCGGTTCTCTTCGGTGAGTGTCGAGATGGGCCGACAATTTTACTTTGAACAAATTAGAGTGCTCAAAGCGGGCTCAAAATGCCGCTTGAATATTTCGTGCATGGAATAATAGAATATGATCTCGGTTCTATTTTGTTGGTTTTCAGAACTCCGAGGTAATGATTAATAGGGATAACTGGGGGCATTCGTATTGCGACGTTAGAGGTGAAATTCTTGGATCGTCGCAAGACGAACATCAGCGAAAGCATTTGCCAAAGGTGTTTTCATCAATCAAGAACGAAAGTTAGAGGTTCGAAGGCGATTAGATACCGCCCTAGTTCTAACCGTAAATATGTCATCTAGCGATCCGCCGACGTTAATACAATGGCTCGGCGGGCAGCTTCCGGGAAACCAAAGATTTTGGACTCCGGGGGGAGTATGGTTGCAAAGCTGAAACTTAAAGGAATTGACGGAAGGGCACCACCAGGAGTGGAGCCTGCGGCTTAATTTGACTCAACACGGGAAATCTCACCAGGCCCGGACACCGGAAGGATTGACAGATTAACAGCTCTTTCTTGATTCGGTGGGTGGTGGTGCATGGCCGTTCTTAGTTGGTGGAGCGATTTGTCTGGTTAATTCCGGTAACGAACGAGACTCTAGCCTGCTAAATAGGCGTCGTCATTTAGGTGTGCGCGATTTCGGTCGCGCAACTCACTGGCGACGTATTAAAATTCTTCTTAGAGGGACCGGCGTCTTCGAGCCGCACGAGATTGAGCAATAACAGGTCTGTGATGCCCTTAGATGTCCTGGGCCGCACGCGCGCTACACTGAAGGAATCAGCATGTTCTCCCTGGCCTAGAGGCCCGGGCAACCCGTTGAAACTCCTTCGTGCTGGGGATTGGGGTTTGCAATTATCCCCCATAAACGAGGAATTCCTAGTAAGCGCGAGTCATAAGCTCGCGTTGATTACGTCCCTGCCCTTTGTACACACCGCCCGTCGCTACTACCGATTGAATGATTTAGTGAGGTCTTCGGACCGACACGCGGTGGCTTCACGGCCGTCGGCGTTGCTGGGAAGTTGACCAAACTTGATCATTTAGAGGAAGTAAAAGTCGTAACAA
>JAXRJS010000156.1:20000-22500 GCA_037127375.1 Dione juno | reverse complement strand
GTGTTAGTGTACTGTGTCGGTCGACGGGCGCGCGTGCGTGCGGAGCGAGCTGTGCTACACCTACGTTGTTTAGTAGGTGCGAGTGAGTTCGCCTCAACGTTTGCGTTGTTCGTAATAGGTTTAGTTATAAATATGTTGTGACTATTCCGACAGCGATCGTTCTAATAACTTTGTGCGCGCCCTTTGCGGGCGACCAATCGCAAGAAATGTACGGTGTTTACATGTGGCAACGATCTCTCCAACACCGGGCGATGATCACATACAATTTGTTCACGCTCATGTTAAACGAGAGATACTCTTTTGTATAGAGTGTGTTGTGTGCGCCGCGACGGTCGTCGCGACGCACGCATGGACAGATCTCGTCGCAGAACGTTCAATCCGGTGACCGAACGCCGCCGCCGTCGCACACCGACGGCTGCGGTGTTGCGGGCGTCATTGTAATTTTAGAACTGTCGAAAGTTGCACCGTCGACGAACGTCGACTCAACGCGAGTCGTCGCGGTGAAATTTTCGATGTTCGTAAATTTTTTTTAAAAGTCATCGCGACGCGTCTCACGGCGCTCGCGTTCGACGTTTGAAAAAATCAAAAACAACGCGAGAGTTAGCGATGTTATTGTTAGCTCCCTGGTTGATCCTGCCAGTAGTTATATGCTTGTCTCAAAGATTAAGCCATGCATGTCTCAGTGCAAGCCGTATTAAGGCGATACCGCGAATGGCTCAATATATCAGTTTTGGTTCCTTAGATCTTACTCAGTTACTTGGATAACTGTGGTAATTCTAGAGCTAATACATGCAATCAGAACTCTGACCAGTGATGGGATGAGTGCTTTTATTAGATCAAAACCAATCGACGGAGGGCTTCGCGTCCGAAGTCGTTAATTTTGATGAATCTGGATAACTTTTGCCGATCGCATGGTCAAGTACCGGCGACGCATCTTTCAAATGTCTGCCTTATCAACTTTCGATGGTAGTTTCTGCGACTACCATGGTTGTCACGGGTAACGGGGAATCAGGGTTCGATTCCGGAGAGGGAGCCTGAGAAACGGCTACCACATCCAAGGAAGGCAGCAGGCGCGCAAATTACCCACTCCCGGCACGGGGAGGTAGTGACGAAAAATAACGATACGGGACTCTTTCGAGGCCTCGTAATCGGAATGAGTACACTTTAAATATTTTAACGAGGAACAATTGGAGGGCAAGTCTGGTGCCAGCAGCCGCGGTAATTCCAGCTCCAATAGCGTATACTAAAATTGTTGCGGTTAAAAAGCTCGTAGTTGCATTTGTGCGCCGCGCTGTCGGTGCACCGCATCCGCGGTGATACTGACACGTCTGCGGAGCATATCGTCGGTGAGCCGGCGGTAAAACGCCGGTTCAATATCAAAATCCTATCGCGGTTCTCTTCGGTGAGTGTCGAGATGGGCCGACAATTTTACTTTGAACAAATTAGAGTGCTCAAAGCGGGCTCAAAATGCCGCTTGAATATTTCGTGCATGGAATAATAGAATATGATCTCGGTTCTATTTTGTTGGTTTTCAGAACTCCGAGGTAATGATTAATAGGGATAACTGGGGGCATTCGTATTGCGACGTTAGAGGTGAAATTCTTGGATCGTCGCAAGACGAACATCAGCGAAAGCATTTGCCAAAGGTGTTTTCATCAATCAAGAACGAAAGTTAGAGGTTCGAAGGCGATTAGATACCGCCCTAGTTCTAACCGTAAATATGTCATCTAGCGATCCGCCGACGTTAATACAATGGCTCGGCGGGCAGCTTCCGGGAAACCAAAGATTTTGGACTCCGGGGGGAGTATGGTTGCAAAGCTGAAACTTAAAGGAATTGACGGAAGGGCACCACCAGGAGTGGAGCCTGCGGCTTAATTTGACTCAACACGGGAAATCTCACCAGGCCCGGACACCGGAAGGATTGACAGATTAACAGCTCTTTCTTGATTCGGTGGGTGGTGGTGCATGGCCGTTCTTAGTTGGTGGAGCGATTTGTCTGGTTAATTCCGGTAACGAACGAGACTCTAGCCTGCTAAATAGGCGTCGTCATTTAGGTGTGCGCGATTTCGGTCGCGCAACTCACTGGCGACGTATTAAAATTCTTCTTAGAGGGACCGGCGTCTTCGAGCCGCACGAGATTGAGCAATAACAGGTCTGTGATGCCCTTAGATGTCCTGGGCCGCACGCGCGCTACACTGAAGGAATCAGCATGTTCTCCCTGGCCTAGAGGCCCGGGCAACCCGTTGAAACTCCTTCGTGCTGGGGATTGGGGTTTGCAATTATCCCCCATAAACGAGGAATTCCTAGTAAGCGCGAGTCATAAGCTCGCGTTGATTACGTCCCTGCCCTTTGTACACACCGCCCGTCGCTACTACCGATTGAATGATTTAGTGAGGTCTTCGGACCGACACGCGGTGGCTTCACGGCCGTCGGCGTTGCTGGGAAGTTGACCAAACTTGATCATTTAGAGGAAGTAAAAGTCGTAACAAGGTTTCCGTAG
>JAXRJS010000156.1:5000-12500 GCA_037127375.1 Dione juno | reverse complement strand
GGTCGACGGGCGCGCGTGCGTGCGGAGCGAGCTGTGCTACACCTACGTTGTTTAGTAGGTGCGAGTGAGTTCGCCTCAACGTTTGCGTTGTTCGTAATAGGTTTAGTTATAAATATGTTGTGACTATTCCGACAGCGATCGTTCTAATAACTTTGTGCGCGCCCTTTGCGGGCGACCAATCGCAAGAAATGTACGGTGTTTACATGTGGCAACGATCTCTCCAACACCGGGCGATGATCACATACAATTTGTTCACGCTCATGTTAAACGAGAGATACTCTTTTGTATAGAGTGTGTTGTGTGCGCCGCGACGGTCGTCGCGACGCACGCATGGACAGATCTCGTCGCAGAACGTTCAATCCGGTGACCGAACGCCGCCGCCGTCGCACACCGACGGCTGCGGTGTTGCGGGCGTCATTGTAATTTTAGAACTGTCGAAAGTTGCACCGTCGACGAACGTCGACTCAACGCGAGTCGTCGCGGTGAAATTTTCGATGTTCGTAAATTTTTTTTAAAAGTCATCGCGACGCGTCTCACGGCGCTCGCGTTCGACGTTTGAAAAAATCAAAAACAACGCGAGAGTTAGCGATGTTATTGTTAGCTCCCTGGTTGATCCTGCCAGTAGTTATATGCTTGTCTCAAAGATTAAGCCATGCATGTCTCAGTGCAAGCCGTATTAAGGCGATACCGCGAATGGCTCAATATATCAGTTTTGGTTCCTTAGATCTTACTCAGTTACTTGGATAACTGTGGTAATTCTAGAGCTAATACATTTTTTTTTTTTTTTTTTTTTTTTTTTTTTTTTTTTTTTTTTTTTTTTTTTTTTTTTTTTTTTTTTTTTTTTTTTTTTTTTTTTTTTTTTTTTTTTTTTTTGGGGAAATGCCCCTAAAGTTTTGCCCTAACCCCCGGCGAAATGAGCGCGTTCCGGGGGGGAGGCCCCGGAGCCGCTCCCCTGTAACCCTTCGGATAAAAATCGGGGGTCCACGGGGGTTGGCCGCTCAGCCCCGGGGGACGCCGGGTGCCCCGCACGGTACGCCCTCGTTGTGCACGTTCGCCTGCACGTGTGTACAACCGTGGGGGGCGGGTTGCGTACGCGTTTCAGTGGGGGACTCACTTCCGGGTGCGCGTCGACGCCGCGCTCGCCGGGTTTGGGGCGACACTTTTGTCGCCTAACCGGGGAAAGAATCGGCGCCTTGGGCGCGGGACGGATACGGGGTTGCCCCGTTTTTTAAATCGTTGGCCTCAGATCAGGGAGGACCCACCCGCCAAATTTTAAGCATATTGAAAGGCGGAAAAAGAAACCCCCCGGGATTTCCTTAGTACCCGGCGGGGCGAACAGGAACAGCCCACCCTTTAAATCCCGCGGTTGTAACGATCGGGGGAGAGGGGGTTGTTCGGGAGGTCCCGTTTCCCTCGTCGTCGCCTCCTGTCCATTCGTTTAAACCGGGGCCGTTTTCCCGTAGAGGGTGCCCCCCCAAGCGACGGGGGCGGGGACGGCGAGGGGGACTCTCCTCAGAGTCGGGTTGCTTGAGAGTGCAGCCCTAAGGGGGTTTTAAACTCCATCTAAGGCAAAATATTCCGCGAGACCGATAGCGAAAAAGGGTCCCGTGAGGGAAAGTTGAAAAAACTTTGAAGAGGGGTTTCAAGAGTACGTAAACCGTTCAGGGGAAAACCTGCGAAACTCAAATGAACGAACGGAGAGATTACCGTCATTCGGCGGCGTACGGGCGCGCGCCTCGATGTGGCCACCGTCATTCGCGGGGCTTTTCTAGCGCTGCGGGGGTTTGCGCCCCGCCCGAGGGTTCCGCCGCGGGTGCACTTCTCCCCGTAATACATCGCGACCCTTCGACGTGGGCCCTAAGCGCCGCCCGGGGAGCCCTGGGGTCTCGCCTAAACAGCGAGGCCGCAGGACCGTGACGGACCCCCGGGCCGGGCTATCGGAGGGTATTTCGACAAAACATTCGCGCACGCGCCTCGCGCGCGTCCGGCCCGACGCAAGCTCTAAGGGTCGTTTTCCCCGCCCGTCCTGCCCGAGTGCGGACGTTGGAGCGGCGTTGCTGTCGTCGCAGCCGTGCTGTCTCGGACCGTCGCGTATCATTTTCTGCGATGTTTCCCTTTTTGGGGCACTCCCAGGACCCGTCTTAAAACAGGGCCCAAAGGGGTCTAGCATGTTTGCGAGTCATTGAGTTTATATCGAAAATAATTCACAAAATGAAAGGCGCAACGAAAGTGAAGGCGTGCGCTTGTCGCCGCTCAGGGAGGATGGACGTGGGCTCGATCGATCTCCCCACTCCCGAGGCGCCCTCTTTTCCCAAATCCGTGAATGCAGGCCCCTCTGAGCACAGATGCTGGGACCCGAAAGATGGGAACTATGCCTGGTCGGGGTCGAAGCCCGGGGAAACCCCTGATGGAGGCCCGTAGCGATTCTGACGTGCAAATCGATCGTCGGAACGGGGTTGGGGCAAAGACAAACAAACCTCTAGTAGCTGGTTCCGTCCGAATTTTCCCTCAGGATAGTTTGGCGTCGATTATTAACAGTCCATCCGGAAAAGCGAATGATTAGAGGCTTTTGGGGCCAAAACGACCTCAACCTTTCTCAAACTTTAAAGGGGTAAAACCCTCCGGCTTCCCTCGAACGATGAACCGGGAAATCTGATGACGGTCCCAAAGGGGGCCCAATTTTGGGTAAGCGAACTGGCGCTGTGGGATGAACCAAACGTAGTGTTAAGGGCCCCAAAAAACGCTCATGGGGCCCCATGAAAGGCGTTGGTCGTTTATTTACAGCAGGCGGTGGGGCCCCCTGGGAAATTTTGGAATCCCCTAAGGAGTGTGCAACGATCACCTGCCCCAAGCAACCACCCTGAAAAGATGGCGCCCGAAGCGTTTTTCCTATACCCTACCGTTCGGGCCTTTCGGGGCGCCTATGTGGGGTCTGCTTTATTTGCCGTAACGAGTAGGCGGCGGGGGCGGGAGGGGCAGAAGGTTCTGGGCGTGAGCCCCCCCTTTGGGGGCCTCCGTCCGGGGCCGATCTTGGTGGTTAAATAGCAAATCCCCCCCAGCAGGCCCGGGGGGACGACCCTGGAGAAGGGTTTTGCGTGAACATAAATTGCCCCGCGAGTCCCGTCCCATCCTAAACTCAAGGGGAAAATCCCTTTGGGCGATGTGGCGTTTTTTTCTTTTTTTTATTTTATTTTATTTAAAATTTAAAAATAACGCCCTTTACGAAAAGGGAACCGGGTTTCCCATTCCGGAACCCGGCCCGCGGAACCGTTTCAAATTTAAACGTTCCCCTTTTTTAGCGGTGTTCGAAAGGGGGAACCCAAACTGGGCCCGAAGAACCCCCGCCGAGGGGGCCGGGGAAAAGTTTTCTTTTTGCCCGAGCGGTTTGATTTTCCTGGGAAACCTATGAAGGGAATATGGTTCGGAACGCAAGAGCACCGGGATTTTTCGGCGGTTTTCCGGAAAACTCTCTGCGGACCCTTTAAAATTCAGGGAGGGATGTACGTGGAGATTCGCGCCGGTTCGGACCCATATCCGCCGCAAAAGGTTGGGGGGGGAAGGGGGCCCAGCAAAGAATAAGGGAAGGGGAAGGGAAGGGGGGGCCCAAAGGAGGGAACTTGGGAAAAAGGGCCCAAAGGGCCGGGCCCTGCCGGGGGACGGGAAGCGGGGGGCCGGGTTGGGGTTCAAACCTGGGACCCAAAAGGGCGCGTTTGTAACAAAGGGGCGTGCCCCGGGGGAAACGGGGTTTTCCCCGGAAAAGGGGCTTCCGGCCTTCCGGAACTTTAAAGGGGGGGGTCGGCCCCGGGGGTTCGGCTCGGGGCGCGACGGGGGGGGTTCTTAAAAAAGACCCCGGCAACCGGGCAGGTTTTAAAACTGGGCAAAAAGGGCAAGGGGAATTCCAACTTTTCCCCAATTTTTAAAAAAAGCAAGGGGAGCCCCCGCGGGGGACCAAGGAAATTTCTGGCCCCGGCCGAAAGTCCCCGGGAAGGGAAATTTAAGCAAGGGGGAAAAGGGGGAAAATATAATCTTTTGTCCTTTTTTGTGGGGGTTTTTTTCACCCCCAAAACCCCAAGGGTAAAATAAACGAAAAGCAATTAAAAATTAAAATTTGAAAAAAAAAGGGGGGCACCCCTGACCCAAGGATTTTGGGGGAAGGCCCGGTTTGGAAATTTAGGGCGTGGGGGACCAGGCGGGGGTTTCCCCAAGGGTTGGACCTGGTTTCCCAAAAAGTGTGGGCGGAACTTTCCAAAAAAACCAAAAAAGGGGGGAGGGGGCAGCCCCAAAGGGGAAAAACCCACCCCGCGAAAGGCAAAGGGGGAAAGGGGCCCAAAGAGGGGAAAGGGTAAGGGTGGGCCCCGAAAAAGGAAAATGCTTCCAAGGGAAAAAAGAACGAGTCCCCCAAAGGGGGTTTTGGGGAAAAAAAATGCGGGCAAAAACCGCACCCCAAAAAAATGCCAAAGGCCCCGAGGAAAACTAGGGGTAAAAGGGGGAAAAGGGAAGGGGGGGGAGTAAAAAAGGAAGGGGAAATTCCAAAAACGCCCCCCCTTGGGGCCAAAACCAAAAAGGGGGGGGCCCCGGGGGAAAAATTTTGGGGGGGTTTTTTTTTTTTTTGGGAAAAAAAAAAAAAAAAAAAAACAAAAAAAAAAAAAAGGGGGTTTTTTGGGGGGGGGGGTTTTTTTTTTTAAAAAAACAAAAAATTTTTTTTTTTTCCTTTGGGGGGCAATTTTAAAAAAAAAAAACCAAAAAACCCCCCAAAACAAAAAAGGGCCCCCCCGGGGGGGTTTTTTGGGGGGAAAAAAAAAAGGGTTTTTTTTGGGGGAAAAAATTTTGGGGGAAAAGGGGGGGGGAAAAAAACCCCCCCCCGGGAAAAAAGGGGAAAAAAACCCCGGGGGGGGAAAAAGGATTTAAATTTAAAAAAAGGGCCCCCCCAAAAAAAAAAAAAAAAAAAATTTTTCCCGCCCAAGGGGAAAAAAACCCCCCCCCCCCCCCGGGGGGGGGCCCCCCCCCCCGGGGAGAACAGGGAAAAAGGGGGGGAAAAAAAAAAAGGGGGGGAAAAAAAAAAACCCCCCCCAAAAGGGGGGGGTTTAAAAAAAAAAGGGGAAAAAAAAATTTTAAAAAGAAACCAAAAGGAAAAAAGGGGGGGAAAAAAAAGGGGGGAAAAAAAGGGGAAAAACCCGGTTTTTTGGGGGGGGGAAAAAAAAAAGGGGGGGGGGCCCCCGGGGGGGGAAAAAAGGGGGGGGGGGGGGGAAAAAAACCCGGGGGGGGGAAAAGGGGAAAGGGGGGGGCCAAAACCCCCCAAAAGGGGGGGGGGGGGGGGGGGCCCGGGGTGGGAAAAAAAGAAGGGGGGAAAACCCCCAAGGGGGAAAAAAACCCGGGGGGCCCCAAAAAAAAAAAAAAACCCCCCCCCCGGGAAAAATTGAACCCCAAAAAAAAAGGGGGGAAATTGGTTTGGGGTTTTTTAAACCCCCCCAATTTGGGGGAAAAAAATTTAAAAAAAAAAAAAGGGGAAAATTGGGGGAACCCCCCCAAAAAAAAAAAAAGGGGGGGGTTTTTGGGAAGGGGGAAAAGGGGGGCCCCCCCCGGGGGAAAAAAACCAAAAACCCCGGGGGCCCAAAAAAAAAAAAATTTGGGGGAAAGGGTTTAAAAAAAAAAAAACCCCCCCCCCCGGGGAAAAACCCAAAAAAAGGGGGGGGCCCCCCCCCCCCCCCCCTTTTTTTTTTTGAAAAAAGGGGGGGAAAGGGGGGGGAAACCCCGGGGAAAACCCCCCCTTTTTCCCCGGGGGGGGGGGGCCAAAAGGGGGGGGGGGGCCAAAAAAAAAAGGGGGGGAAAAAAAAAAAACCCCGGGGGGGGGGAAAAAAAAGGGGGGGGGGAAAAAGGGAAAAAAAGGGGGGGAAAGGGTTTGGGGGAAAAAGGGGGAACAGCAAAATCCTTGCGGGCCCTGGGGCAGGCAACGGGGGCTGTGGAGGCATGTTTTGACTCGCTGTGGCAGCCGATCTCGGTTGACGAGATCAAGGCAGCTAAGTTCGACCTGGAATCCGCGCCTGGTCCGGACGGTATACGTGCGGATGAGTGGCGATCAGTTCCGATTCCCGTGAAGGCGGAAATATTCAACCTCTGGTTGATGTCGGGCGAAATCCCCGAACCACTTAGACAGTGTCGCACAATTTTCGTGCCAAAAGTTGACACGCCCAGGCAACCGAGTGAGTATCGGCCGATCTCGATCGCGTCGGTGCCACTCCGACACCTCCACTCAATTCTGGCACACAGGTTGCTAGATTGCTGCCCACCCGACACAAGGCAAAGGGGTTTCATCCATTCGGATGGAACCCTCGAGAACACTGCTGTTCTCGATGCTGTGTTGGGGGACAGTAGGAGGAAGTTGCGGGAGTGTCACGTGGCGGTCCTCGACTTCTCTAAGGCGTTTGACACAGTGTCCCACAAGGCGCTTGTTGAGCTCCTGGGAGCCCGAGGATTACCAAGGAAATTTTGTGACTATATGGCTCGTCTGTACAAGACGGCGACTACCACCCTAGCCGTCAACGGAAGGTATAGCCAACCGGTCAAAGTGGGGAGAGGAGTGCGCCAGGGTGACCCTCTATCGCCAGTGTTGTTCAACCTGGCTATGGACGTAATCCTTGCTTCGCTACCCAAGGGAGTCGGCTATGGGCTGGAAGGCGAGAAGATCTCGGCTCTGGCCTATGCCGATGACCTGGTCCTCCTTGCGGGGTCCAGGGTGGGAATGCAGGAGTCCATAGACTGTGTGGTGCGCACGGGCGAGACGCTGGGTCTATACATTAACCGGAGCAAGAGCTCCGTACTATCGATGGTGCCTGACGGCCACCGCAAGAAACACCACATTCTTACGGAGAGTATCTTCTCGGTCGGTAAGAAGAAGCTTCGGCAGGTGTCTTGTGTGGAGAGATGGCGCTATCTGGGCGTAGACTTCGACTCGGCTGGAACTGCGAACATTGAGCAGGAGGTGTGTAAAGCCTTAATTAACATCTCCAAGGCGCCTCTTAAGCCGCAGCAGCGGCTCGAACTTGTAAGAGGTCACCTCGTCCCGAGGTTCATGCACGGCTTTGTGCTGGGAACCATAACGGACGCTAGACTAAGAATGCTTGATGTGCAGATCCGGGGCGCAGTGAAAAAGTGGTTGAGGCTCCCGGCTGACGTGCCCCTGGGCTACTTTCACGCTGAAGTCAGAGATGGTGGGCTCGGCCTGCCCTCGTTACGATCAGTAGTTCCGGCTTTGATCGTGCGAAGGTACGGTCGTCTCGCCAAGTCGAATTGGCCAGCGGCTACGGCCGCCGCCAGGACCGACCGAATTAGGCGGAAGCTGAAGTGGGCTAGAGGGCAGCTCAGCAAGTTCGGCATGATAGGCCCTGATGATACGACATCCGTGGCCAAGTACTGGCGGGAGAAGCTGCACACGTCGACTGACGGGTTCGAACTCCGCGAATCCTCACGACACCCGGCCTCCACTATGTGGATAAGGGACAG
>JAXRJS010000155.1:20000-38023 GCA_037127375.1 Dione juno | reverse complement strand
GGTTAAATCATTAATATTTTTTTTTTATTTTATATTTTATATTTAAAATTTAAAAACTTTTATTTTTTCTTTGAAAAGAAAAAAAAATTAAAAATTTTTAAAAGATTAATAATCCCCTTTTAATTTTAAATTTTGATTCTAAATTAAGCTTTTTTAAAAAATTTAATAAAAATTTTTAATAATATTCATATAACAAATCTAAATAAATAAATTTTTAATTATTATCTGATAAATATAATAAATTAAAGAATTATTTTCAATAATATTATATAAACCTTGACCTCTGTATAACTCTCTTCACCCTAAATCAATATTTTATATAAATTTTGACCTATATTTAAAAAATAATAATTTAAACTATAAGTTGATAACATTGGTAAAAATCACATAGTAACAAAAAATATATATCTTATAAGTATGTAAAAATTTATTCATAGAATAAATTTTTATACAACTAATAAATAACCTATAACAAACCCAAATAAGTAACATAAATTACCATTATTTTTAAAGAAAAAGGTAAATAAATTATATGAGGATAACAAAAAATTATTCATCTTAATATACTCCCCGAAATTAATCTTATAAATAATAAACCATTATTCTTTTTAATATAACATAATACTCGTCATAAAAATTATAAACTATTACTAAAAAAGTATAAAAATATACTAATAAATTATAATCATTAATTATTAAATATATTAATAAACGATAGTATAAAATATAGTTAAACCAGTTGAAAAATAGTATAAAAAAAAAATTAATAAATTTAAATTTCTTATTCTAACCATCTCTAAAATAATATCCTTAGAATAAAATCCAGCCAAAAAAGGAATCCCACATAAAGCTCAATTTGAAATATTTATGCATAAAGAAGTTATAGGAACATAAAATCTAATCCCCCCTATTATTCGAATATCTTGATTATCATTTATTATGTGAATAATCACCCCTGCACATATAAATAATAAAGCTTTAAATATAGCATGAGTTAATAAATGATAAAAGCTAAATCACTAAATCCTATTCTTAAAATTCTTATTATCAATCCTAATTGTCTTAATGTAGATGAAGCAATAATTTTTTTTAAACCAATTCATAATTAGCACAAATTCCAGATATTATTATTGCTAACCCAGATAATAGTAATAAAAAATTTTAAAAAATTATATCAACTAATAAATTATTAAATCGAATTAATAAATAAACCCCAGCTGTCACTAATGTCGAAGAATGAACTAAAGCAGACACAGGAGTAGGAGCTGCTTTAGCAGCAGGTAATCATGATCTAAAAGGAATTTGAGCTCTCTTAGTTATAGCTGCAATAATAATTAATAATCTAATAATTTTTATAGAAAAAGTCATTTCTTATAAAATTTAAATAAAAAATATAATTTCATCAACCATAATTTATTATCCTAGAAATCAATAATAAAATTATTACATCCCCAGTACGATTTGATAAAGCAGTTAATATCCCAGCATTATAAGATTTAATATTCTGATAATAAATTACTAAACAATAAGAAACTAACCCTAAACCGTCTCAACCTAATAAAATTCTAATTATATTAGGACTAATAATTAACAAAATTATAGAAAATACAAATATTAAACTAAATAAATAAAACGATTTAAATTCAATTCTGATCTTATATATCTTTTTCTATAATAAATTACTGAAGAAAAAATTAAAGAAACAAATATTATAAATAATAAAGATATTCAATCTAATAAAATAGATATAAATTATATAAATTAATATAATATAAATAGATATAAATTATATAAATTTAATATAAACAAAATCTAAGTAAAATTAAAAATTATAGGTACAATTTTATGTTTTGAACAATTTATTTTAAATTTATTTTACATATAAATTTTAGTGTTCATTTTTGATTATTTAAATAATAATTTATGGTTAAAGTAATAATTAATATTAAAAATTTAAGAAATTAAGATTTAGCAATATAAAAATTAAGAACTTATTTTGTGCCAGCAGTTGCGGTTAAACAAAAGTTAAATTAAATTAATTCAGTATATAATAAATAATTATATAAATATTAAATTAAATATTAAATTATTAAGTGAATTTTGAATTTAATTAAAATTTATTTGTAAATTATGATTTAATAGATTTTAGTGTAAACTAGGATATAGATACCTTATTATTAAAAATTTAATTTTAAATACTAAAATAGCAAATGAATTATATTGAAACTTAAATAAAATGGCGGTATTTTAGTTCATTTAGAGAAATCTGTCTAATAATTGATAATCCACGAATAAATTTACTTAATTCATTATTTTATATATCATTGATAAAAAAATATTTTTAAATAATAATTATATTTTAAAATTTAAATTAGAAATTAATTCAAATCAAGATGCAGATTATAATTAGGATTAAGATGAGTTACAATAAATTTATTTAAATTGATATAATATTTGTAAAATATAATTGAAGGTGGATTTAAAGGTAATTTTAAGTAGTTTATTAAAATGATTAATAATTAAAATATGTACATATTGCCCGTCACTTTCGTTTTAAAATTGGAATAAGTCGTAACAAAGTAGAAGTACTGGAAAGTGTTTCTAGAATGATCAAATTAGAGCTTGAATAAGTATTTCATTTACATTGAAAAGATATTATATTATTAATTAATTTGAGGGGAAAAATTAATAATTTATATAAATAATAAAAAAAATTTAATATTGGGGGGTATTAAAGTATTTTTTAAGAAAAAATATAAATTTTTATAGTAAATTAGTATTGTAGAAGAATTTTGAAATAATTTAAATAATAAATAATATAAAAGTAAATTTAATTTATTGTATCTTGTGTATCAGAGTTTATTAAAAAATATTTGTTAAATAATAAAATCTCGAATTTAAAAAGAGTTAATTAGTTAGTAAAGTTAATGTTGTATAATTATTTTTAATAATTAATTTGAAATGAAATGTTAATCGTTTTTAAATATATCTAGTTTTTTTAGAAAAAAATTAAATTTAAACTTAAAAAAATTATAAATTTATTATTTAATTAATAAATTTTAAGATTAAATATATTAAGGGATAAGCTTTAATTTAAAAATTTATAATATATATATATATATATATATATATATATATATATATATATATATATATATATATATATATATATATATATATATATATATATATATATATATATATATATATATATATATATATATGTGTAAAATAAATTTGAAATTTTTAAAATTTATATTGTTTATTAATTAAAATTTATTATAAAAATTTTATTTAAAATAAAATTTAAATAATTATTTAAATTTTATAAAAAATATTTTTTAATAAAAAAAAATTAGTAATAATGATAAAATTAGTATATTATTGTAAAATAAAATAAATTTAAATTAAAATTAATTTAAAGGAATTCGGCAAAAATTTATATTCACTTGTTTATCAAAAACATGTCTTTTTGGTTAATAATTTAAAGTCTAATCTGCCCACTGATTAATAATTAAAGGCTGCAGTATATTGACTGTACAAAGGTAGCATAATCATTAGTCTTTTAATTGAAGACTTGTATGAAAGATTTGATGAAATATAAACTGTCTCTAAATTAATTATAGAAATTAATTTTTTTAATTAAAAAGTTAAAATAAATTAAAAAGACGAGAAGACCCTATAGAGTTTTATAACAATTAAAAATTTGGATTATGTATATAAATATAAATTTAAAATTTTATTATTATTTTATTGGGGCGATAGAAAAATTTAATTAACTTTTTTAAAAAAAAATCATAAATAAGTGAATAAATGATCCATAAATAGTGACTAAAAGAAAAAATTACCTTAGGGATAACAGCGTAATTTTTTTTAGTACAAATAAAAAAAAAGGTTGCGACCTCGATGTTGGATTAAGATAAAATTTAAATGCAAAAGTTTAAAATTTTGATCTGTTCGATCATTAAAATCTTACATGATCTGAGTTCAAACCGATGTGAGCCAGGTTGGTTTCTATCTTTTAGCAAAAAAAAATATTTTAGTACGAAATGTCGGGAAATGTCACCGGTTTGCCATGAGTGTGATGCCTCCGTCGATTCGGCACATCATACTCTGGCTGAATGCCCCGCTTGGGCCCCACAGCGCCATGCCTTGATGGCTGTGGTGGGTCAAGATCTTTCTTTATCCAGTGTAGTAAGGGCCATGCTGGATAGTAAGGGGAACTGGTCTGCAATGGTCTCTTTCTGTGAGGCAGTCATCTCACTAAAAGAGACCGTGGAGCGAGTGCGCGAATCCCGCATTAATGCAGACCCATTTCGCCGCCGTAGACCAGGAAGCAGGAGAATGCGCTATGCGCTACTCCAACCTTAAAGAAACGCCTGTAGGAGGAGCATTCTGGCCCTTCCGCAAGTCATCAAGGCTGTGGGTGCCCTAGAGAACCCTAAAAGTGACGGTGGCCTGCGATAGGCGGGCCTTCCATCGAGGCGTCGTAGTTGCATGCGCAAGCGATCCTGCGACGTCTTATATAGATGGAGAGGGTTTCCGCTGGGTTTTAGTGGGTAGAATCGGACTTACCGGTGAGTCCCACAGTACATCTGCATAAACGCATTTCCCAGCGTAATAAAAAAAAAAAAAAATGGTGTTGCTTTTTTAACTTTATTAGAACGAAAAGTTTAGGTTATATTCAAATTCGAAAAGGTCCTAATAAAATAGGGTTTATTGGTATTTTACAGCCTTTTTCTGATGCTATTAAATTATTTACAAAAGAACAAATTTATTTAAATTATTCTAATTATTTTTCTTATTATTTTTCTCCTATTATTAGATTTATGTTATCTTAGTTATTTGAATATTAATTCCTTACGTATTTAATATAGTGATATTTAATTTAGGTTTATTATTTTTTTATCTTGTACTAGAGTTGGGGTTTATACACTGTTAATTGCTGGTTGGTCTTCAAATAGAAATTATTCATTATTAGGAGGGATACGAGCAGTAGCTCAAACAATTTCTTATGAAGTTAGATTATCTTTAATTTTAATATCAAGAATTGTTTTGGTGATAGATTTTAATTTAATAAAATTTATAGAATATCAATTTTTAATTTGATTTATATTTATAATAATACCTTTAATAATGTGTTTTTTTTTCTTCTTTATTAGCTGAGACAAATCGAACTCCTTTTGATTTTGCAGAAGGGGAGAGAGAATTAGTTTCAGGGTTTGATATTGAATATAGAAGAGGGGGATTTTCTTTAATTTTTTTAGCTGAATATTCTAGAATTTTATTTATAAGAATATTATTTGTACTTATTTATATAGGGGGGTGTGAGTTAAATTTAATATTTTATTTAAAATTAGTATTTATGTCTTTTTTTTTTATTTGGGTTCGAGGAACTTTACCTCGTTATCGATATGATAAATAAATATATTTATGTTGAAAAAGATATTTGCCTGTTTCTTTAAATTATTTATTATTTTTTTAGGTGTAAAAATAATATTAACTTAATAAAATAAATTTAGTATAAATTAATAGAATAATTATTCTCTCTTAAGTTTTCAAAACAAATGCTTATTACAAGCTCATTAATTAACTAAAAATTCATTTATCTCAAAATTTATTTAGAATTGGGTTAATAATAAAATAAGAAAAATAAATTAAAGTTAAGATTTGCCCTGTAATAATATAAGGTATTTCAACAGGTCGGTCTCCAATTCATGTTAGTAAAATGATAGTTATAATTAAAAATCAAAATAAAATTTGATTTAAAGGATAAAATTGAATTCCTTGAATTTTTTATTAAATGTAAATGGTAAAATAATTAAAATTAAAATAGATATAACTAATGCAATTACACCTCCAAATTTATTAGGAATAGATCGTAAAATTTGTTGAATTTGTTCTTCTTCGTCTGCGGAGCGGCGCTGCGAGAGGGTCGTCCTCCCGCATGCGCTCCGCCGCCTCCTTCTGTGACATGACGTCCTCACAGAAGGAGGCTACCGCCGCCCATGCCTCCTCCCTGTCGAGCATGGCGGCGATCACGCTGGGGAGCGTGAGGTCCTCCCCGACGGCTGCCACCAGGGCGCGGCGGGGTTCGGCCCACGAGGGGCACACCACCAGGGTGTGCTCCGCCGTATCCACTGCGGCCCCGCAGTGGTGGCACGCTGGCGACTCCTCCCTCCCGATCCGGTGTAGGTACGATCCGAAGCACCCATGCCCGGACAGCACCTGCACAAGACGTAGGGAGAGGGAGCCATGTCGCCGATCGAGCCAGTCCCCAGGACGGGCCCGATGGCATCCAGCAGCCGTCGCCCAAACGGCGCGGAGATGAGGTCCTCAGCCCAATGCTGAGTGACGGCTTCCCTCATCTCCCGGCGGATTGCCTCACGCTCTCCCGGGTCCGGGCGCTGGTTCTGCGCCCTCTGACCCACCCTCCACTCGTACGCTCTGGCGAGAACCCAAGCCTCGAGCTCCCAAGGATGAGTTCCCGCCAGAACGCACGCCGCCGCAAAACTCACTGTGCGATACGCCCGTGCCACCCGCTGTGCAATGGCCCTTTGTGGCCTGCGGATGGCAGCGGCGTTCTCCCGTCGACACAGTGAGTCCGCCCATATCGGAGCCCCGTAGAGGGCCATACTCTTCAGTATGCCGGCGTACAGGCGCCGGCATTGATCGCCGGGGCTCCCGATATTCGGGAGGAGCCACGAGAGGGCACCCGCTGTCTTCAGCAAGCGCGTCGACAGGACACTGAAATGTGCGCTGAAGCGCCACTTGCTGTCGAGCACTAGGCCCAGATACTTCATCTGGGCCTTCACCTCGATGCGGGCACCCTCCACGTGGAAATGGGCGTCCGGCGGTTGGCGCTGCCGAGGTCCGTGGAAGAAAACGGCCTCGGTCTTGTGCAGCGCCACTCTTAGCCCTAGGCGGGAGATTCGATTCACCACAAGTGAACCTCCCGCCGAGGCCAAGCTGGCCGCCACTCCGAAATTTCTCCCCCGGGCAGTCAGGAGTGTGTCATCTGCATAGCAGATGACAGACGTGCCACGGGGGAGATTGCCCCGCAAGAGCCAGTCAAATCCGATGTTCCACAGGAGCGGTCCTAGAACCGAACCCTGCGGGACACCGGACTCGACGCTGTATCTGCGGAGCTCGCCCGACTTGTTGGCTAGGCGGACTATGCGACCCCTCAGATAGTCCGCCATTAGCCTCCGCGGATACTGAGGCACTCCGTGGAAGCGGAGCGCCTCAAGTACGGTGGTGTGGGGAATGGAATTGAAGGCGTTGACTATGTCGAACGACACAGCCAACAGTCCATCCCCCGCAGCCATCGCCTCCCTCACCTGTCCCTTGAGACGGGACAGGGCATCCACCGTCGAACGCCCAGCTCGAAAACCGAACTGAGCGTCCGCTAGGTCCGGGCCAATTGTGCACAAGTGCTTATTGACACGGGCGGCGAGGATCCTCTCGAACATTTTACCGACCTCATCGAGCAATACGATGGGTCGGTATGCCGAGGGGGAGTCCGCCGGCCGCCCTTCCTTCCGCAGAAGGCACAATTGGCCCTCCTTCCACGGTTTCGGGAACCTCTCGCACGTCAGACACGCACTGAAGAGGTCCCGAAACCTTTCTCCCATCTGGGATGCGGCGATGGCCACCACCTTGGCGGGGACGCCGTCCGGACCTGGGGCCGTCTTCTTCGTCTGGAGATGGAGAGCCGCCATCTCCACCTCGTCGTCCGTCACCGGGGGGACCTCCTCGGCCGATGGAGCCGCACAGCGCGGGACGGTCATCGCTGGAGGGGCGAAGTTGTCCTTGCGCGGAAACAGGGACTGGACCACCCCATCCAGGAACGTCGGCTCGTGGGTCTCAGCAATTGGGGGACCGCACGGGCGCAGCTTGTTGCGCGCCGCCTTGTACGGCCTCCCAAATGGGTCTTTGTTAAGACCCTCCGACATCTCCGCCCTCGCGCTGACCTTGGCCTCGGCCATTCGCGCCGTCAGAGTGGTCTTCGCCTCTATGTAAGCTGCATAGAGGCGGCCCTCGTTCTCTTCTTCGTCGCGACGGCGCCGCCGCCGGCTCCTTGTGTAGGCCCTCCTGGTCGCCACACAGGCGGCCCGGAGATCCCCCAACTCCTCCGACCACCAGTATACGGCGCGGCTGGGAGGAGGACGGTGAGACCGAGGCATGCTGGAGTTGCACACCTCGGTCAGAGAGGCCCTCAGCTGGTCCGCCGCGGCGTCCACGTCCCGGACGTCGACGGGAGGCGACAGCCAGTCCTGCACAAAGGCCGCCTCCGTGGCGGCCTCCCGGTCTAGGCGGGTGAGTGCCCACCGCGGGAAGTGTGACCGACCCGCACGGGCACTCCGGGAGCTCTGTGTGGAGACATCGAACCGCACGTATCGGTGGTCCGATAGCGTCTCCACCAGCTCCACCCGCCAGTCCACAACACAGGCCGACAAGGAAGGGGAGGCGAAAGCGAGGTCTACGATTGAACCCCCCTCTCGCCGCTCACATGTGTGGACTGTGCCTCTATTCAGGAGACACAGACCGGACGCGACGGACCAGGACTCCAGCTCCCGTCCTCGGGCGTCGGTGGTTGGGTTGCCCCACACCACCGACTTGGCGTTGAAATCGCCCACGACTAACACCCTGCGCTGCACCACTCTGCCGGCCACCATGGCGAGGACTTCGAGAAAGTTCTCGAAGTCCGTGAGTGGGCGGTTTGGGGAGATATACACCCCAATGAGGGCCACCTCACCCCACGCGGCGGCCACGTATCCCGGTCCCCTCTCTAAGAGCGAGAGGGGAGGGGAGTCCGTGGAAGACCGCGTCACCAATGCCACCGAGCCGTCATCGTCTCCCAGCCAGCTGCCATGGACAAAGTACGGCTCGGCGACAACCGCTACGTCCACCAACCACTCCGCAACGATTTGGACCAGCAGGTCCTGGGCCGCTTTGCAGTGGTTGGTGTTCGCCTGGAGAATGCGATGGGTTCCGACCATCATTCGGTGTTCATCGCACTCTCCTCGGTGGCCGGCACTGCAACGGGGGCTACAGTAGCGGCGGCAGCAGCAGGCCGCGCCTGCGCTTTGCCCTTCCTCTTAGGAGGACTGCACTTTCTGCCAGTCATCACATGGTCTGCGGGACGACCACTGGCAGCGCATACTGCGCAGTGCGGAGTCGCAGCCTCACATGTGGCCGACTTGTGCCCCTCCTTCCCGCAGCGGAAGCAGAGTTCCGTGCGCTCGGCAGTGGAAGGGCGGAGAGCCCGGGTGTGACCAATGCCGAAGCACTTGAAGCAGCGCATCGGCTTGTCTTCAAGTGCCCGGACCCCGCCGGAGCTAAGCCCGACCGGGAGGCGACCCTTGGTCAAGACTGCCTTGGCCGCCACGACTGGGCACTCCACCTGCATGGTGCCCATGCCTCTGCGGCCGAGTCTAATGGCCCGGCCCTTGACGGCTGTGACGGCGCAGCCCCCAGCCGCCGCTACCGCGGCCACCACCTCCTCTTGAGAGACTGAGTCGTCCAGGTCAGTCACCTCAAGAGCCACGCACCGGACGGGCCTCGCGACTTTGGCCACGTCGGCGACAGCCTCTTTGAGCTTAGAGGCAAAGAGGTCTGCCTTGCTGCCGCCCTGAGACCCCGCGAACTCGAAAATTCGAGCCCCCGTTTGGGTCTTCCGGCACGTGACTTTGCCAGCTCCCAGTTCCGCAGGGTTGACGATTTCACGAGCCCGCCGCAGTACGGACTCGTACGTCTCGCCCCGTACCGCTGCCTCTGCGGTCAACGTGACCACCACGGCCGCGGTTTTAGGAGGAGCGAGCTTCCTCCTCTTGTCAACCGAGGCCACGGCCTTGGTTGCCGGGGGCTTAGGGGCCGACTTTTTACCCTTCCTCTTCTTGGATACCACCTTCGTCCAAGGTGCATTGGAAGGGGTGGTCGAGGGCAGAAGAGGATCCTCCCTCTCGACAACCTGAGCTGTCGACTGGGCAGTCGGGGGGGCAGACGTGGCAGCTGCGCTGGACACGCGCGTTGGGTGCCTGTCCCAACCTCTCTTTGAGCACCTGGAAGTGGGTCGTCCAGTTGGGCAGGGTCTTCACAACGAGAGGTGGGTAGCAAGGCCTCGATTTTGGGGCGGGTGCAGCTGCTGGAGCCGGTGCCGCCTGCGCCGCCTGGCTCGGGCTTCCTGCCCGGAGCGCATCGGCAAAGGTGACCGAGCTATCAGTAGCGGCACCCGTGGTGCTGGTGGTGGTAGAGGTGATGGGCGCGACCGTTTTAGGCGCTGGATTCTGTGCCCGAAGGCGTGGGTCCCTAGAGGCTCCCGCGGCGGCGGGGCGCGGTTGCGTGCAAAGCCTTTTTGGAAGCCTTTTTAGAATATTTACAAATTAAATATTTAAAATTTCCAAGGACAAGGGAAAGGTTCGGGCCGTATGAGCGTAGTGAATACGTACGTACAGTGCGAAGCTTGCAATCAATGCAATGCAATAATAATATGTATGAAATACCTTTCCTTTCTTCTAAGAAGACATTCTATATATATCTAATAATAATAAATATGTGTATCTCATACAATTTATTTTGTGTAAGAAAGTCATAATATAATTTAAATAGTATTTATTTTTTTTATATTATTATATAATTAATTTTTAATTTATTTAAATAAAATGATATATAAATATTATCTGTAACAAAAAATTTAAGTTTGGAATAAACGAATCTTACGCCATCTATTGATAAAACTGCTTAATAATTAATCAAATACATTTAAAATATATTATATTATAAATAATAAATAACTTAAAATATAAAAAATATATTCAAAAATAATTCACACTTTATATAATATAAATATGTACTATTTTTTAAATTACAAGCTAAAATTTATTAAAAAATTGTATAATTGATTTTATTACTTACAATATGTAACGTATACTTTCTACAGTCAAATCAAATATTAATATTATAAAATAACTACAATTATATGTAAAACTTTAAAACATTTTGCTATTAATAATTTTTTTCTAAAAAATCTATTTCACATCTCACAATCTATTCATCTATTTCACACAAAAACGACGAGGGGGAAATATGTAAGCTTTACCAAGAAAATTGACATGTTTCAGAAAATATTGAGCATCCGTCGAATATCTATACCTAAAAAATTTTTATTGTATGTGTATTCAATGAGAGCGATTATTATAAAATGTTTAAACTGACAACCCTTTTTTAATTCAAATCTTAAACCAAATGCTCAATACTCTTTTGAAGTCGTTTCATGTGACAAAGAACACGTCAACGAGCTCTTTTCAGAGCTACTTTTTTTTTATTATAAGCTCTCTTACACCTCTTACTATTTTGCAACATTGAGACCCACATTCGTATCCAGGATTAGATACACTGTACTATTAGACCAAGATACGATAGCGTTTGATAAGAATAACCTAGTTATGAGTGGTTTTTTTATTTAACACAGTTAGGTTAGGTTTCTATAACATTAACTGGCTCCAAAGCCAATCCTGTTTCACCAGATAGGACATCTCATATAGTTCTTTTGAGAGCCAATACTGTCTCACGAGATAAAAAAAGTATATAAAAAGATCTTTTCAGAACTTCTTATTGTTTCTCGTCAAAACGAATATAGTAAAAGTTCTTTTCAGAGCTGGTCGATCCCCGTTGGAGGCGAGACTTGTTGAACTGTTAGAACATTGTTAAGAAGAGATCACTTCACATCTCAGAGCTGATCTTAGTTTCATACGAGACAAGTGGCGTTCTGTTATATTTATAGTTACTTTCAATTGACATTATTATTACATACTGACGTACTGTCAATACTATTGTCTGCTTTACATACGGTCCTGTTAAATCAATATGAAACAGTGAAGTAAATTATATGACCGTATTGTATATACATTATGGGGTATATAAGAGTTGGCGTGGCGCAGCGGCACAGCATTTGACTGTACTGTCTTTGTGGGTTCGATTCCCACTCGGAGAAAATTAATTTTAATGTTTAACATTTAACTTTATTTTTGACTTATTATTATTATTATTTAATCAGTTTTTTTAATAATCGGTATAAATAGGTCATTGACCAGAAAGATCAGATGCCCTAAATGTGGAATCAGTGGAGAATCAATACAGCCGACATATGGCGTTAGACAAAACATGTCCAATACTTATAAAGGAAAAGGCGATTAGATCGATTATTGTCAAATAATCAACATATAAAAGTGCTCTTGCAAATCTACTGTCAAGAGAAAGAAGTAATAAGAGAATCAGGTATACAAAGGAAAAGCAAAATTCTGATATTTAAGGCTCCATTCTCATTCAGTCCTTCCGGGACCAATGGATTCAAAAAAAGTGATACTGATCCCCAACCAAAATACGAAGGTTTGGACGACTTTATACGAAGGAAATATATATATATTATATATTATAATTATATATATATATATTATAATATATATATATATATGATATATATATATATATTATATATATATATATATATATATATATATTATATATATATATATATCTATATATTAATTAGATATATATATATAATATATTCAATACTAATTATGAAGATTAATAATTTCCTTCCACGAAGTGCTTATTGAGATGAGTTTCCTCTCCTCGTCTCCTTTTGCTGAATTTCCTAATCTATTTCTGTTAGCGCTACGTACATATGTCGACAGTGGTCGCTTGTTATGCATACCTTTAGTCTTTGTGGTGTACTAAAGCCAGTAGAAGCATAAGAAGTTGCAGTATGAAAGCCATAAAAGCCAATCCATAAAACACTTTAATGAACTAATAAGCAATGAAAGCTGCTTGAAGGAAAAGGTTGTCAGTAGTACTTAATCTAAGTAGTTTAAACAATATAGCACCTAATCACATCTAGACCTCCTCAACGGCCGCCGCAACATGTATATTTGTCTCAAGGACTTGATAATCAATGAAAATCATTATTACGAATACTAAAGGTCGTTGGTAGATTTTTTCAGTGTTCAATTCCGGTTCCTCTCCATTTTCTACATATTCTTCTAAAAGAATAAAATTAATCGGGGGATAAGTCCAAAATCTTATATTATTTATCCGAGGAAATGCTATATCAGGAGCTCCTAATTTTAAAGGCACTAATCCATTTGGCCAAATCCTCCATATAATGGGTAGAGAGCTATAAAAGACATTATAGTAATGCATGAGCGGTTACGTATTTATGGTTAGGTGAAAATTTGTGGTTCATGCGGTGTCCTTAATGTAACCGCGGGCAGTGTGTGGGGGGTGTCCCTATTCGAGGTCGAATTCACTGCGATACTAAGAAGTTCTTGTAAAAGTCCCTCCTCTTTGCCTTCTCAAATCCAAAAATAATAATACGCGCTGATAGCTTTGTTGTATAAAACGTTCTTTGTTCCAGTGCTAATAAAACTGCGAGATATTAAGCTTTGTTAAATTGTCATAATTTTTACAAACTTTTGTCGCTTATTATTAGAGGTTAGATGGGGTATAGGTGCAAATTAAGATGAAATGGCAATGTTAGAATAAAGAATTATTAAGGCTTAAAGAACTTATATATAAATTTTGAATGATTATTAGGTTTTCATCTAAATCACCCCTTGAAAGTTAGGAAAAAAAATACGTCAATGTTACGGGAGAATAGTTAAGAGGCGAAACGGGAAGTGAGATGATAAGGCACTCAGCTAGGCGAAAACTATAACGACGCAGAATAGAAAATTTAAGAAGAATTTGTCTCTGCATGGGTTTTTAATTAAAGCGAAAAAAGGTCACTGAGTGAGATTAAAAAAATTCGGATATAAATCATAGTATAATTAACTTCATAGCAATACAAAATATATTAAAAATTAAAGTTAAATAATTAATAATTTAGCACTTAGGAAAAATCTAGAAATGGCGGTAAACCGCCCTAAAGATAAAAATATTATATTGAAATTTAATAAAACATGATAATTAAAATTATTGAATTTGATTTATATAAAAAATATTAATACTACAAAATAAAAAACATAAATACAGAATCTTGATAAAATACCAAATAGATAATCATACTTTTCTCTATTATAAGGCGGAATTAATCATCCAATATTATATTGATGAAACTGCTAATATTTTCTGTAATGAAGTTGATTAAATCTGCCGATAACTCGCAATTACAACGTTTAAGAATTAAATAAATAGTAAATAATTTAAACATTATGTTCTCGATTAAAGAAGTTATGGGAACTTTTTTTTCAAGTTATTAAAAAAACTATTAAATCACGATAATCCTTCTAATCATAGTAGAAATCAGAATGACAAGAACAGAACTATGTCATTAATGAGTGCTAATTTATTAATTGATAAAAAATCATAGCAAAATAGAAATATTAAATAAAAATAAGTGTTAATAAAATGAAAAAAGAAGTTACTTGAGCAATAGGCTTGGTTTAGGACCAACGAAAATTTTAGGAAACATCTTCTGAAGTTGATTAAATTAGATGGGGGGAGGTGTGTCGCATTAGTAGTACTGGGCTACGCTGGTAACGGTACAAGGGTTTCTCACGTCAATTCAACCTCCTAGACGATCCTTAGTTTGAGTGGCTTTCAGGGAGGCTTATAGTTCGTAAAAAATAACTAACAAAAATATTTTTTAGAGTTAGTAAATGGATAGAATAAAAATATGCGTTTTTGTCCTAAAAATGTATGTTACGTACATTATTGTAAAATTATGCTTTTAGTTTAATATGCACGATAATTTTGGAAGAGTTATAGGTTAAGAAGGTTAAATAAGAATGCAAAAGTGGGTGACGGGGGTGGGATCGCGTAGCAAGAGATAATACTTGGGGGAGGATCGGGGGGGGCCACTTTATTAGTGGTTAGGGAAAAAATGGGTTCCTTATCTTTGAGTTGACCCAAAAGGCTTACTTGTACTGCTTAGTTTTAATGTGTGGGGGATTAAAAAAAATAAAGATGGTCAATCTACTATATATAATAGATAATATATATAAAAGATAGAGATATAGTAGAGATATAAATATATATATAGAATATCGTAATATATATATATATAGATATAATATATAATAAATATATATAATTAATATATATTATATAATATATATATTTATATAATATAATATTGATGAGTACCTCTCCGCCCCCAGGGGTAGAGGAAAACGGCTTCAGGCTCGAGGTAGTCTCGAGCGTCCGGCGTGCAGGGTGGGGGCGGACGATGTCTCGTGTGAGGGTGATTCCGATGCGTCGGCCTTCCGTTGTAGACCGGGCAGCTAGCTGGTGAATTGACTCTCTAGGCTTTCGTACGGAGGCCCGCTGATGTAGCGTCCTCCCTCTCATAGCCTGGACGACTCGTCGTAGAGGCCACATTTTGCACCGTCTCAGACCTTCCGAAAGACTAGGTCTCGTGCGGAGTACCAAGCTGGACCGTACTTCAGCTGGGGTCTGACGACTTTTGTACACCCCATCCTGGTTCGGAGGGGAAGGCGGGATCGAACAAGGGACGCGCAGGCTATGCCGCTCGCGCTGCGTTCGGCTTTGGCTACTGTCCGACAGGAAACGTTTCCTTTCTATGGAGACGCCCATTAGGTGACTTGGCGGAACCATTTGACCTGTTTACCCTGGAACAGCGGAGGAGGCAGCTTGTGGAGCCCAAACGTCTCGCTTGGGTCTTGGCCACGTTAATCGTGAGCCTCCACCTCCGCAACCAGTCGGTAGCAGGTCGAGGGCACGCTGGAGTTTGCGACCGCGTGGTGAGGTTCATGACTTAGCCAGGAACGAAATGTCATCGGCATAGAGGGCCAGGTGACATTGTCGGAACTGCTAGTCCAGGGTGTACAGTGGATACAGGGTAGTAGAGATGGGACTACCCTGGGTACCCCTGCGCGATGGGATGGCTGCTGGATATAACGTGGTCCACTCTAACCCGGAAGGTTCTGGCGCGGAGGATTCGGCCAGAACCCTCACCAGGTGATGGGTGCCCGCCCCGAATCACTTTGTGGAGCACTCCGGGTGCCACACCCTGTCGAACGCCGTCGCACGTCCAGGACTATCGCTGCTGTGCCTTCTCCTTCCTGTCATGCGGCCGCTTGCGATTGGAGACGCGTGTTTTTTGGAAATGAATTTCATATATTAATGACATTTGGGAGAAATCAAAACGATAAATGGATAAAATATTAAACCCTAATAATGTTTCCTTAGTCAAATTAAAAGGAAGGTAAAATAATTTGTTGAAGGTCAAATTGAAAAAGTTATTTATCTTTTCACTAATTTTTGTTATTAATTTTATAATTGTATTTTTGTAGATTGTTTTATATTAAAAATAAAAATAATTTATGATTATAAAAGATAAATGGAAATGAAAAAATATTAGAGCTATTCTCATTAATCGTTATTTATTTTCGGATAAAAGAATATTACCTTTATATTAATATTTAAATTGACATATTTATGTATTAATTACTACTTTTTTATTCTTAGAAGTAATTGCTATTTTTTACTATAAGATGTTTGAAACCGAACTTGCTTTCTCAGTCATCTAATGATAAGTAAAATTCATTAATAAAATTTTTATAGAGATTCTTTTACAACAATAGGTATAAAATCTATGATTTGCACCACAAATTTCAGAACTTGTCCAGAATGAATTCCAGGCGATTAATAAAAAAACTAGTTGGATTTAAACGTCTGGGTTAGCATCACTTTTCACTCCTAAGAAGGGATTGTTCATGAATGATAACGTCTGTACTTTACCTAAAAATACAAAGTTTGATTATTCATTGTTAAAATAATACGAATTATCTAACGTCAGAAGTCGAAAATTGATTTTCATTATTTAAATTATACTATAATCAAATTTCTACATTATTAAGTCTGAGTATTCGTAACTTTCAGTATAATTGGTGCCCATTGATTTTTAATGTAATTAATGGATTATTAAGTTCTCTAATAATTAAAGTATCGTACAGAAGGAAGTGCAATAAAATTATGTATGCAGGTAAAGATTTTCAATTATTCAATTTATTTGGCCTTCTAATAAAAATCGGTTAATATATTTATTAAAAATAATTAATTATTAAATGCTACTCAAATTGTGTTATGATTAAAATATTAAGTATGCCTCGGAAAGAAAATGATTTGTTCTTTAAGGTGAAGCTCTATTTTGGTAATTCCAATTTGATTTTCCCCAAAAAAATTTGCCTATTTCAAAAAAAGATCATTCCTTTATAAATAGGGTTTTAAATCCATTACATATATGCGGTGCCATATTAGAAATTACTTAAAGTAGAGTTCTTATATGAATGTTTAGAGGTGGAAGATTTGGATATCACTCAATTGATGTGTTATATTTAATGATAATCAAATTAATTTGGTTTATTTATTGACTCTCAAATGGCAATAAAATTATATTATAGAAATATGAATATATGACCAAATGACGAGATGATATTTCGGCCATAAAATTATCAGGATAATCGGAATACGACGGGTATTCCAGCTAAACCTAAAAATGTTGAGGAAAAAATGTAAATTAACTCCAATAAATATTGTGATAAACTTGAATTTTAATAATATTGATTTAATCCACCCTGTAAATCAAGGGTATCAATGACAATCCCCCAAAATAGCAACTACACTCCTATAGAAAGACATAATGAAATGAGCGACACATAATAATAATCATGAGATAATATCAATAGAAGATTTGCTAGAACTACTCCTTTAGTCCCTCCAACTGTAAATAGAAAAAATAAACCTAACTTCATATTATAGATTGACTGTAATTATTTGTGTCCCATGACGTGTTGCTACTCAGCTAAAAATTTTAATTCGGTTGGAACTGCAATAATTATAGTGCAGATGTGAATAGCTCGGGTGTCAATGTCCTATCCCACTGTGAATTATGATGTGCTCATACAATCACCCCTAATAATCCCATTTTGCTATATGGCAAAATTATCCCTAAACAAACCAAATTTTCTTTTTTTTCCCACTTTCCTTGTTAAATA
>JAXRJS010000155.1:0-17500 GCA_037127375.1 Dione juno | reverse complement strand
ATAAAAAATTTTTTTTCATAAAAAAATACTAATAATGATAAATTAGTATATTATTGTAAATAAAATCAATTTAATTAAAATTAATTAAAGGATTCGGCAAAATTTATATTCACTTGTTGTCAAAAACATGTCTTTTGGTTAATAATTTAAGTCTAATCTGCCACTGATTAATATAAAGGCTGCAGGATATGATGACAAAGGTAGCATAATCTTATCTTTAATTGAAGGGACTTGTATGAAAGATTGATGAAATATAAACTGTCTCTAATTTAATTATGGAAATTATTTTTTAATTAAAAAGTTAAAATAAATTACAAAGACGGAAGACCCTCTAGAAGGTTTTATAACAATTTAAATTGGTTTGTATATAAATATAAATTTAAAATTTTATTATTATTTTCTTGGGGCGATAAGAAAAATTATTAACTTTTTTTTAAAAAAAAATCATAAATACGTGAATAAATGAATCCATAAATAGTGACTAAAAGAAAACATTCCTTAGGGATAACAGCGTAATTTTTTTTTTAGTACAAAATAAAAAACAAGGTTGCGACCGGTCGATGTTGGATTAAGATAAATTTAAATGCAAAAGTTTACAATTTTGCTCTGTTCGATCATTAAATCTTAATTATCTGAGTTCAACCGGTGTGCAGCCAAGGTTGGTTTTCTATCTTTTAGCAAAAAAAAAATATTTTAGTACGAATTCGGGAAATGTCACCGGTTTGCCATGAGTTGTGATGCCTTCCTCGAACCGGCACATCATACTCTGGCTGATGCCCGCTGGGCCCACAGCGCCATGTCCTTGATGGCTGTGTGGGTTCAAGATCTTTCTTTAATCCGTGTAGTAAGGGCCATGCTGGATAGTATGGAACTGGTCTGCAATGCTCTTTTGTGAGGCAGTCTCTCACTAAAAGAGACCGTGGAGCGAGTGCGCGAATCCCCATATAATGGACCCCTTTCGGCCGCCGTAGACCAGGAAGCAAGGAGAATGCGCTATGCGCTACTCCAACCTAAGAACGCCTTTAGGAGGAGCATTCTGGCCCTTCTGAACTAGAATAAAATAATTATAATCATAAATTTTATTATATACATTATGATAACTTTATTCTTTATAAATATAAAAAATCCTATTTAATAAGGTAAAGAAGCATATAAGTATAAAATATTAGATGCTTGAATCGTTCGGTTGATACCATCATCCATAATTAATATAAAGTAGGAATTAATCTCCCCTCAAAAATAAGTTCAATCAATTTAATATTAAAAAATAATATTAAATAAAATAAGAACTAAACACAATTTTTGTTTTATTTAATCTTTCTATGGCATAATTTTAAAATTTATTCAATTCTTAATAAAATTAACCATAAAATTATAATCACGACCCAAATATATAACTTAAATTGCAAAAATTTAATAATTGAAATTCTGTCTATTTATAAATAAAATATTCATAAATAGAAACATCAATTGACCATCAAAATATATTTTGATTTAAACATAAAGGTATAATAACAATTATATTACAAATCGTTTATCATTAATTAAATTGAAACTTTGAAAATAATCCTTTCGCATGGTACAAATTATTGATACAAATTGATAATCCTAAGGGGCCCCTTCACAAACTGTAAAAAAAACTAAACTATCAATATAATTATATTATATAGATATATATCTATATATATAATATATATATATATATATATATATATTAGATAGATGTAATATAGATATATATATATAAATATATCTATATATATTGAAATTTTATATATTCTATTTATATTTATATATATATTTATATATATTTATATAATATATATATATAATGTTTTCAAGAATTGCATCCAATGATTATTTAAATTTCATTTTTAATAAATATTTATTATATTAAGTTTATTTATTTAATTTTATTTTCATTTTATTTTACAAATAATTTTACTTGAAAAATACATATATTAATGAAGAAATATTAAATTTTTTTCATTTATTTTATGTTTTCTCATAATGAATATAATTTTTATTTATCAAAATTATACATGAACAAACTTATTTATTAATATATATTCATTATTTACATTATTATTACTCTTGTCGCAGTAGTACAAATTACATATTTTTTTTTGGACTTTACGTTTCAATTATTAAACATATTTTATTTCACTAATGATAAATTTTTTTAAAGCGTATACGTAAACTCCACCCAATTTTAAAACATTAATGGATCATTACATTGATTTTACCTTCACCTCAAATATTTCCTCATGATGAAATTTTTTGGATCAGTATTACTATGTTAATATTCAATCATTACAGGTTATTTTTTAAACTATATATTATTCAGCTAATATTGACATTGCATTTTTTAGAGTAAGTTATATTGGCCGACAATGTAAATTATGGTGACTAATCGAAACATTACATGCTACTGGAGCATCTTTTTTTTATTTGTTTATTTACTATTGGCCGAGGAATTTATTATGAATCGTTTATTGAAAACTACTTGAATAGTTGAGTAATTATTTTATGTTTACTAATAGCAACAGCATTATATAGATTGTTTTACTTGAGGACAAATACTTTTTGAGAGCAACAGTATTACTAATTTACTATCTTCTCTCCCATATTTTGGGAAACTATATTAGTAAGAATTGAGTGGGATTTGCTGTTGTAACCACTTTAACCCCGTTTTATACTTTCCCCATTTTTTATTTCCATTATATTCTAATATTAACTATAAGTCATTTATTATGTTTATACACCAGGGTTCCAGGCACCTAACAGGTTCTCTACAATCCTTAGGAGGAATAGTAACTTAGATAAAATTCCATTCCATCCAATTTTTTTACTTTTAAAGATGTAATTGATTTTATTATTCGAATTTTTTATTAGTAATACTTACTTTTAATAAATCCTATTTTATTCGGAGACTGATAATTTTTATCCCGACTAATCCTTTAGTCACCCAATTCATATTCCAACCTGAATGAATTTTTTATTGCTAGCAATTTTATTTTACGTCTATGCCCTATAAATTAGGAGGTGTAATTGGCATTATTATATCTATTTTAATTTTAATTATTTTCCCGTTACATTTAATACAAAATTCAAGAATTCATTTTATGCCTTTAAATCAAATTTCATTTTGATTTTTAATTATAACTACATTTTACTAAACATGAATTGAGACCGCCCTTTGAAATACCTTTCTTTTACAGGGCAAATCTTAACTTAATTTATTTTTCTTATTTTTATAACCCATTCTAAATAAATTTGAGATAATGAATTTTAAAATTATTAATGCGCTTGTAATAAGCATTTGTTTTGAAAACTTCAGAGAGAATATTATTCCTTCATTTATACAACATTTATTTTATGAAGTTAATATTATTTTTCCCCTAAAAAAAAAATAAATTAAATTAAAATCTATCACCAAACATTCTTGTATTAAAATTAAAGATAATCTAAACTTCATAAGAAATTGTTTGCGCTACTGCTCGAACCCTCCTAAAAGGATAATTTCTATTGAAGACAACCACATTAAACAGTGTATAAACCCCAACTCTATACCAGATAAAAAAAATAATAACTACATTACATATCACTATATTCACGTCAGGAATTAATTTTCAAATACAAGATAACAAAGTCTAATAATAGGAGAAAAATAATAAGACTAATTTAAATAAATTTGTTTCGTTTGTAAATAATTTAAATAGCATCAAATAAGGTGTAAAATCCCATAAACCCTATTTTATTAGGACCTTTTCGATTTGAATATAACCTACAACTTTCGTTCTAATAAAGTTCAAAGCAACACCATTTTTTTTTTTTATTCCGCTGGGATGCGTTTATGCGATTGTACTGTGGGGACTCAACCGGTAAGTCCCGATTCCTAACCCACTAAAAACCCAGCGGAAACCCTCCCTCTATAAAGACGTCGCAGGATCGCTTGCGCATGCAACTACGACTCCTCTATGGAAGGCCCGCCTACGCAAGCACCGTTCACTTAGGGTTCTCTAGGGCCCCACAGCCTTGATGACTTGCGAAGGGCCAGAATGCTCCTCCTACAGGCTTTTCTTAAGGGTTGGAGTAGCGCATGCGCATTCTCTGCTTCCTGGTCTACGGGACGCGAAATGGGTCTGCATTAATGCGGATTCGCGCACCATCTCTCCAGCGGTCTCTTTTAAGTGAGATGACTGCCTCACAGAAAGAGACCATTGCAGACCAGGGTCCCTTACGTATCAGCATGGCCCTTACTACATTGGATCAAGAAAGATCTTAACCCACACAGCATCAAGGCATGGCGCTGTGGGCACACGCGGGGCATTCAGCCAGAGTATGTGTGCCGAGTTACGGGGCCTCCACTCATTGCAAACCGGGGTGACATTTCCCGACATTTCGTCTAAAATCTTTTGGTTTTGCTAAAAGATAGAACCAACCTGCTCACACCGGTGAACTCAGATCTGTAGATTTTAATGATCTAACAGATCAAAATTTTAAACTTTTGCATTTAAATTTTTCTTAATCCAACATCGCGGTCTCAACCGTTTTTTTAGTTGTACTAAAAAAAAAATTCCGCCTGTTATCCAAGGTAATCTTTTTTTCTTTTAGTCACTATTTATGGATCATTTATTCACTTATTTAATGTTTTTTTTTTAAAAAGTTAATTAAATTTTCTATCGCCCCATAAATAATAATAAAATTGTAAATTTATATTTATATACATAATCCAAATTTTTTTTTTAATTGTTTATAACACTCTATAGGGTCTTCTCGTCTTTTTAATTTATTTAAACTTTTTAATTTAAACATTAATTTTATAATTAAAATTAGAGACGTTTAATATTTTCATCAAATCTTTCATACATTCTTCAATTAAAAGACTATGCTTTGCTTACCTTTGAGGGGGGGGGGGGTACAGTCAATTACTGCGCCTTTAATTATTAATCAGTGGGCAGATTAGGGACTTTAAATTATTAACCAAAAGCCATTTTTTTTGATAAACACGGTGAAGTATTACGGGGGAAGTGTTTGCCGAATTCCTTGTGAATTATGTTATTTAAATTTATTTTATTTTACAATTTACTATTTTATCCTTAAGTGTAATTTTTTTATTTTTTATAAGAAAAATTTTTTTTATAAACCAATGATTACAACATACTTACTTTCCATTATTTTTTTTATCTTACTTTTATTATAACCATAGTACATGTTTAAAAATTTGGGGGTAAATGTTATTTTTTATATATATATCATAATAAATATATCTCTCATCTCAAAACTATATGAAAGAATAAATATATAGGTATGAAATTAGGTAGGCAAATTTTTACAATCTTGCTCATACAACTCAGTTCTACATTTTTACTATTAATTGAGACTTTGGACCATAACTTAAAAATTAGGGTTAAGTATCAAAAATGTACACAGGCAGGTTTATCGTGTACAATATTTAGAATAATTGTTCAAAACCTAAAATTTCTATAGTATTTTTAATTTTACTTAGATTATGTTTTTTTTATATTTAAGTTTTACTTGATAATAAATAGTAATACGCTACATTATCTAGTTTAATAACATAATAAATTTTAATTTCTTCTATCTTTTCTAGTAATATATATAAATGGCTAGATAAATAATTATACATATATGATAGAGGGTAGTAATATGGGGGGGTATATTAAATAAGTTTAAATAGATAAATATCTGATATATATATATATATAATATATATATATATATAGTAGTAGATTATTCTATATGGGTAGTTAGTGTGGGGGTATATAATATAGGGGGGGGTATTTTATATATATATATATTATATTATATATATAAATTTCCCAAGGTTGTCCTGGCCACATTCTGTCCGATATTGGGCATACGGGTACTCGACCCCGTTCCTCGACCACCACTGTCATCTTCTTTCCATATCCAGAAAGGTGGTGTCCTTACACCCCCCCCCCGCCGCCCCTTTTTACTAATTTTTTGTCCCTCTTATCCTTGCTTTTCCCACAAAACTTGGTTTTGGAGGTCAGATGTCATCGCTCCATTCAAAAGCCCCACTACCCCTCATGATGGAAGGCCAAAAATGTTGCTGGTACTGCTAGGGCGTCGCTGCTAAACGACGCCGCAGGCACAGTCGCCCTACCTGTTTGAAATGGGCAAGGCTACCGTGTCAAGTACGTAACGTCTAAAGAGATAGTACCCAAAGGAAACTCCGCTTTGCACGTGGAATATTGGCTTCTAACCGACGATGCAGGGAACTAACAGATGTACTCATGCGGCGTCGGGTCCAGTGTGCTTTCCGTCAGGAAACGCGCTAGAAGGGCAATAAGTCTCGTAGCCATCGGACAGGGTTACCAGCTCATAGACACTGGGTCTCCTTCCGGTAAAACTGTGGTCGGCATATTTTTTCTGAAGAGCTACGATGGGTCTCCCTCGAAGTTACCGGGGGGGGGGGGGCGCAGTGACCGCCTGATGCGGTGAGGTACTGTTGAGGGGGCTAGTCGCCACTTATTAGTGCATACGCTCCCAAGGCTGGTTGTAACGTGGCCGAAAAGGATCCTTCTTGAGCAATATGAATAGGGTCTACTTCGAATAACCATATCTACCCGTGATCATAGTTTGGGGTAGAACCTTAACGGTCACGGTGGGAAGGCTGCGGATCTATATATATATATATATATATTATATATATAATATATATATAATATAATATACTATAACTATATATAATATAAATATATATATATATATATATAGATAAATTTTAATTATTAATATTAAAAAAATAATAATTAATAAATATATTTATATATATAGACATGTATATTGATGTTTGTTGTGGAGGTATACAAAGTATATATAGGGTATAAATGGGTATCTTCCCCACTTTAAGATTCATTACGCTCCATACGGCCCAACCTGTTCTGTCCTTGTAATTTTTAATAGTTAATTCGTAATATTCTATTATTTGCGCCGCGTTCTGGTCGCCGTGTCGCTTTTGTGCCGTCGTGGTGACGTCCCTCAAGTCCCTATCTCGTTCTTCTGTTGACCGTATGGTTGTCGGGCTTTCAGCAAAAGTTGCCGTCTCAGAAATGACGGCCGAAAGAATGCGCAGCGGGTCGCCCCTTTCGCGCACCAGACCTTTCCTTCGGACGTAGGGCCGGTGGGTCGGGACCAACCCCACCCCTCGCGCCTTCGCACCTCTCCGGAACAGGAACTTCTGCGGCACCGCTTCTGCTCGGAGCATGCCCCCTTATCGGTCGCATGCCGACCGCAAACGCGACTCCGCCTTGTGTCATCCTCCAGTGGATCACTGAGTTGTGCCGTTCTAGGCCAGGCCCGCCTTTTGGGGGCGAACCTCTCGCCACTAAAGGCGCGTCCGACTGAAAGCGCGCTCCACTGTTGTTTTTCCGGCCCCCAACTGGCGGTCCCCACTCCACTCTAAGACTTTACTGAAGTACGAAAGCTGTCCTTGTTAGTACAACCCCAACCATTGCTGCAGTGGACTGGAACGCCAACACCAATCGTGCTCTGCCCCATTGCGTAGGCACGCACGGGTAGGAACTGTTCGTTGGCTCCTACAGGAATGGGTATGTAGTGGAAGGGCTGACATAGCCCCCCCACTACTCTCAAATAGCACCTTCCTCCGGTACCACGATCGACCTGAATCGTGCACTAAGGTCGATGCGATCTCGGTGTCCTCGAACCAATCCGTAAATCCCTACCTGATCCTATGGGTCTGACTATACCTCCCCGTCCTCTTTGCCGTCGGAGGAACGCCAGCATCGCAGTTGCAACCCCCCTTTTACGTAGGGGACGATCTGTCTGGCCCGCTTCGAAGCCCTCACGTGCCCATCTGACTGCGGCCACGAGAGGAACCGCTTGATGAATCCGCCTAGTGCCGATAGACTTTTAGGCGTCGATCACTCGACGATCCAAGACTGCTTTCCGTGAGGCTACCGCCCCCCGCCAGTCCCGGTAATACTTCCCTCGAGACACTTCCCCCCCATTCCCCCAACGGAGACTCCACGGCCATTTGCTGACCGCATTGCGCGTACAAGAAGGAAGAAGAGCGCAGGTATTGGCAACAGCCCTCGAGCCCGCCCCAGACAAACGCACTTCTTGGTGGAGCGTATTGGCGCAGCGGCTCGCAGAGTCCATGCGAAGGTTGGACCGAGGATTCTTGCGCCACCGAACGAGCGGTCTCTCACGAAGCTGTGCCTGCACTTTGTACCAAATACCAGCCCCCCCCCCATGTGCCGACCTCTCTTCCAACCCGACGGGCACCTGTGCTACCTACCTCAAGAAGGCCGAAATCCTGGCAGACGGCTCGGCGGGCGTTGGAGAGTCAGTTCGCACCCAATCCCACACACTTTGCGAACCGGGAGCAACACGCACAGCCGTAGCAATTGTACCAGCCTTCCTATCCGGCCCCACCCCTACCCGATCCTCCGCCCTTCTTTTCCCCGTCTAGCGTGAAGAGCGCACGCCTGCGGGCCTCAAGCCTAGACAGCTCCGGGTATAGTATGGGGTGCCTACCTGCAACTACAGCATCTCCCCATGGGACCATATCATCAATCACCAGGCGTTTTCAAGCGGCCATCCACGGCTGGGATTCCCCCGGTCATGGACGGAAGGCCTGGTATGTGATGATCTGAGCCAGGGAAGGAACCGAAGGCGCCCCGACATGGCTACCGACCCATTACCACCCTGCTGACACTCATCCAGCGTTCGAGAGACTACTGCTCCCCCTCTCTGGAGGCGCACTTCCAACCGCGCTCGAGCAGTTTGGATTTTACAGTGATCATTCGACCACTTTGGCAACTAGCACGCGTCCTCCACCCCTGTCGCAGCGGTCCCCATGACATGAAGGATAAGGCAGCATCGATCTTTCCTGGACGTGTCGAAGAGGCGTTCGACGTGTGTGGACCCCGATTGCTCACAACGTGATTCCGGGCGGGCACTCCCCATCACCTTTGAGGTTCTGGCCGATTCCTCCGTCCATAACTTCCGTTTAGAGTTGACGCGTCTATAGCTATCCAGCATCCATCCCAGCGCATCAGGGAGTCAGGGCCCCCGGTAGTACCCAATCCTCTCCAAAAAATCCTAACAACCACATGTATTACCATGGTACAAACACCAATGACATCGCAGTTCACGACAATGTCACACTGGCCCTCTATGCCGATGACATTGCGTTCCTGGCTAAGTCCCTGAACCTCACCCACGCGGCTCTCAAACTCCAGCGTGCCCTCGACCTGCTACCGGACTGGTTTGCGGAGTGGAGGCTCACGATTAACGTGGCCAAGACCCAAGCGATTACGTTTGGGCTCCACAAGCTGCCTCCTCCGCTTGTTCTCCAGGGTAAACAGGCCAAATGGTCCCGCCAAGTCACCTACCTGGGCGTCTCCATAGAAAGGAAACTTTCCATGTCGGCCCAGGTAGCTAAAGCCAGACACGCAGCGCGAGCTGCACTAGCCCTGCTGCGTCCCTTATTCCGATCCCGCCTTCCCCTCCGCACCAGGCTGGGGTTGTACAAACGTACGTCAGACCCCATCTGACGTACGCGTCCCCAGCTTGGTACTCCCTCATGAGACCTAGTCTTCGGAAGGTCCTTGAGACGGTGCAAAATGTGGCTCTCCGACGAGTCGTCCGGGCTCCTAGATACGTGAGGAACGCTACCATTCAGCGCGACCTCCGTATCGAAAGCCTAGAGAGTCACATCACCCAGCTAGCTGCCCGCGTCTACCACGGAGCCGACGCTTCGGATCACCCTCACATCCGAGACATCGCTCCGTGGCACTCCCGTCCGCCAGACGCTCGAAGACTACCTCGAGACATCCTTCCCCCTCCTTCTGATTCCTGAGCTGCTACGAAGGTCGCTGGTCGCCTAGGCCGAGCCTCCCCGGGATCACCCGAGGGTCTCATTCGGCCGGGCTGACCGCATAGCTCACTCCTTTCGTCCAGTCCTTCTAAATATTGTCCCTCTTAAGGACATTTTACCTCGGGCCAAGAGAGAATACATCATCAAATTATATATATATATATATATATATATATATATATAATATATATATATATATATATATAATATATATATATATATATATATATATATATATATATATATATATATATATATATATATATTATATATATATATATATATATATATATATATATATTATATATATATATATATATAATCTTAGATTTGAACCATTTTTAATCTTTTTTTATATAAAAAAAAAATTAAAAATAAGCTAAAGTAAGCTTTTGGGTTCATACCCCAAATATAAAGGAAACCCCTTTTTTAAACTAATAAAGTGCCTGATTAAAAGTATTATTCTGATAGGATAAATAATGTAATTTTTACCTTTATTATATTTTATAGAATTAAACTATACCTAATAATTTCAAAAATTATCGTGCATCTTAAACTAAAATATAATTTTAAAATAATGTATTAAAATACATTTTTAGAATACCATTCTTATTTTTGATTTTATTTATTAATAACTCTAATAAATTTTTTTTTTTTTATTTTATTTTTTAGAACTATAATTTCTATCTCATCCAATTCATGATTAGGATGTTGAATTGAGTTAGAAATTAATTTACTTAGATTTATCCCCTTAATTTCTTCCCCCAATAATTTACTGAACTCAGAAGCATCCCTAAAATATTTTCTAACCCAATCTATTGCTTCAATTAATTTCTTATTTTCAATTTTATTAAATTTATTTTTATTTAATCTTTTTTTTTAATGATTTTTTATCAATTATTATAAATTCAGCAATATTAATGAAAATAGGTTCTGTTCCTTTTCATTTCTGATTTCCTAATATTATAGAAGGATTATCTTGATTTAATAGTTTTATTTTAATAACTTGACAAAAAATTTCCCCCATAATTCTTTTATCCTATAACATAAATTTAAATTATTTAATATTTATTATAATTTTAAATGTTTTAATTGGAGTTATCGGCAGATTTAATCAAACTTCATTACGAAATTATTAGCATTTTCATCAATTAATAATATTGGATGATTAATTTCAGCCTTATTAATTAGAGAAAATTTATGATTTATATATTTTATATTTTATTCAATATTCTTGTTTATTTTATGTTTTTTTATTTTTTATTATTAATATTTTTTATATTAATCAATTATATAATTTTAATTATAATTTTTTAATTAAATTTTCAATTATAATTAATTTTTTATCTTTAGGAGGTTTACCTCCATTTCTATGATTTTTCCCTAAGTGAATAATTATTAATTATTTAATTTTTAATATTTTTTTAATTATTAATTTTGTATTTATTATAAGAAGTTAAATTATACTATTTATTTATATCCGAATTATTTGTTCCTCATTTATATTTTTTTCTTTAAAATTAAAATGAATTAAAATTTTCTTAAAATATTTTTTTTTTTTATTATTTTTTTAATTTATTTTCTTTATCAGGTATAATTATTATATATATATATATATATATATATATATATATATATATATATATATATATATATACATATATATATATATATATATATATATATATATATATATATATATATATATATATATATATATATATATATATATATATATATCTATATATATATATATATATATATATATATATATATATATATATATATATATGTATATATATTGTAGTGTTTGTGTATTGGTCTTTGGTCCCCACTTTGAATGTCTCGGGTTCACGGGTGGTGGGGAGCACAGTCACGCAGCAGCCACGGGCGTGAGCGGACGTGTTTTACCTCAGCTACTGGTGACGTAACGAGCCATATGCTTCTCCTTATGTACGCGAGTACATACATGTGGCGACGAGGATAAAGGTCAGAATCATTAATAATTACAAATGATTATTAAAAAAAAAAAAAAAAAACGAAGTGAGAAAATATTGCTAATTTCTATGATGGTTACATTGCCATTGTTCAAGAAACAAACGATAGACATGATTAGGTTACGGTTAAGAAGTTAAATAAGTAAAACTGGTTTGTTTTCTTAGTAACGTCCCTACAAGTACGTATTCAACTATATACTATGCGAATTCTACGAATTCTGCGCAATGTCATACTACCTTACTACTGCACGAAAGTAAACAAAGCGGGTGATAATTTGTATTTTAATAAACTTACGTAGGATATATATATATGTATGAATAAATTACTCACCCGCCGATTTGTTTTCTAATAGTAAGCAAGTACATTTGAATATTATTAAATATAAATTATAATGAATATAATAATTAATATAATATAATTATTACAAAAAAATTATTAACACATTTTGTTGGAAAAAGCAATTAAAAGCATAGGTATTCTTTACATTGTCTAGGTAGACATTTATGTTACCCTTTAAATAATTGGTAAGAAGTATTTTGTACGATACAGCTACACTACAGGTAGTATAACCTGGATTAAGTAGCTACATTACAGTAGTAAATACTGTATCAATATTTCACGTTCTAATATAATGAACTATAATAGAGAGATAAACTTAAAAATCTACCTACTTAGTACCTACCCATTGTATAGATATAACCTACCTATATGATAGGTATAGGCTGTACGGGCCTGCATAAATTGCAAACCGTGCGTAGTTGGTTGTATAGGCTGTACGGGCCTGCATAAATTGCAAACCGTGCGTAGTTGGTTGTATAGGCTGTACGGGCCTTCATAAATTGCAAACCGTGCGTAGTTGGTTCTATAGGCTGTACGGGCCTTCCTAAAGTTGTAAACGGTGCGAAAAAAAAAAAAAACGTACGAAAAAAAGTACGGGCCTTCATGAGATTGTAAACCGTTCGTATTATAGTTTTGTGGGCAGTATAGGCCTCATAGTAAAATGTAAACTATACGTATTATGGATGTCTGTTTTGCTGTCAGTGGGCAGTATGCGCCTTCAACATGTGAATGTAAAGCATACGTACATTTGTTGTTCTCCACAACCAAACCTTTGGTTTCAGGTCGCCCCTTTTGTACTCGGAAATGGCAAACCTGCTTTCACCTCCGGAGAAACTCGACCTAGAAGGTGACAATGCCACAATTGCTGTGCGTTGGGAAAGATGGAAAAGGTCGTTAAATATTTTCTTGGATGCCACCGAAGCCAGGGGTGCAGAAAAGAAAAGAGCCACTCTGTTATTGTTAGGGGGAACCGAATTACAGGAGATTATTTACAATCTACCTGGAGCATACGTTGTTGCTTCTGAAGGAGTTGACGTATTTGCCACAGCTATAGAAAAATTGGACGGATACTTTCTTCTAAAGAGAAATAAAATTTATGAAAGACATATATTTCGTCAAATAAACAGGAAGAAGGGGAGAAATTTGAGAAATTTGTAGTAAGATTGAGGACCCAAGCGGGAAATTGTGAGTTTTCAAGTTCAGAAGAACATCTAATTGATCAAATCGTGGAGAAATGTGCATCATCAGAACTCAGGAAAAAGATTTTGACAATAGGAGATAGGGTGACACTAGACAGAATAATAATTGAGGCTAATACACTGGAAGCAGTTGGTTACCAACTAGAAGGATACGGGCAAAGCAAAAGCACAACATCTAACAATTCTGAAGTAAATATGATTAGGAATTATCCAAATAAACCAAACTTGAGTAAACAGGCAAATAATAAATGCGGCAGGTGTGGATATAATGCGCACATCTTACCAAATCAAGAATGCCCAGCGAAGAGGAAGAAATGTCATTCTTGTGGAAAACTAGGGCATTTTAGCATGCAATGCAGAATTAGACCACATAAGCGAAAGTTAGAGAACAGGAAAGAGGAAGACAGAAAATATAAAAGGAGCCGAGACGAGAGGAAGGTAAATTCTATTGAGGATGGGACAACATTAGAGAACATTCATTATATATTCAATGTAAATGATGATGCTACAATGGACTGCACATTAGGGGGAATCAAATTGCGTTTATTAATAGATTCAGGATGTAAACTGAATCTTATCACAGACAAGACGTGGGAGATGTTGAAACAAAAAGTGTTAACATTTCAAATCACACAAAAGGTTCAGACAAAACTTTGTACCCGTATGGCAGTAAAACACCTTTAGATGTAAAAGGAACTTTTCAGACGATTATTGAGACAAACGGACAGTCTGTACAAGCGACTGTCTATGTGATCAACGGTGGGTCTAGAGATCTATTAGGAAAAGAAACTGCCATTAGTCTAGGGGTACTGAAATTAGGTACTGGAATACATGAAATAACGCAAACATACAAACCATTTCCAAAATTCAAGGGCGTTTTGGTAGAAATTCCAGTTGATGAAACTTGCAAGCCTGTATCACAGCCTTATAGACGGATACCAATTCCTATTGAGAAGAAAGTTGAGCAAAAGATACAGGAATTACTTGACAGTGATATAATTGAGGAGGTGCATGGACCATCACCGTGGATTTCTCCAGTGGTCCCTATACTAAAGGACAATGATGAATTACGACTGTGCATTGATATGCGACGCGCTAACTTAGCAATAATGAGGGAAACCACCCATTACCCTGTATGGACAGTCTGCTACCAAAGATAAGGAAAGCTAAGTACTTTTCTAAATTAGACATTAAAAACGCTTTCCATCAAGTGGAAATTCATCCCAATTCTAGATATTTGACTACATTCATTACATCTAAAGGTTTATACCAATATAAGAGATTGATGTTTGGAATTACTTGTGCCCCAGAATTGTTCCAAAAAATATTGGAAAGAATATTGACGGGACTAGATGGGGTCATAAATTTTATTGATGATATTTTGGTTTATGGAGCAGATGAAAAACAACATGACGAACGACTGCGCAATGTTATGAAGACCTTAAAAAACAATGATGTGTTACTGAATGAAGCCAAATGTGTCTATAAAGTACAGAAAATCAATTTTCTAGGGCATGAACTGACACCAAGTGGCGTAAAACCACTAAAAAAATATATAACGAGCATTGAAGTATTCCGGGTTCCAAAAACAATCGAAGACTTCAAAGCTTTTTAGGGTTGGTAAATTATATCAATAAATGGCTGCCAAACCTAGCAACTATCACGGAACCATTAAAGACGCTGTTAAGATTAAAAATAGCAAAAAAGGCGAACATAGAAGATCTGTGGAAGGAGGAACAGGACCAAGCATTCCATCAATTGAAGCAAGCTCTGTCTACTGTTAAAACCCTTGGATATTATGACGCAGATGATGAAACACAGGTCATCGCTGATGCTAGCCCAGTTGGATTAGGAGCCGTCTAATTCAAAAAGATAGCAGAGGTCCAAGAATTATTGCTTATGGGAATAGAACATTGACTGCATTAGAAAGGAAGTATAGTCAAACCGAGAAAGAGGCTCTCGCTCTGGTCTGGGCTGTCGAGCATTTTAGCATATTCCTATTCGGAAAGAAGTTTGACCTCATTACAGACCAATAAGCCACTTGAATTTTTATTCGGGACAAAATCAAACCATGTGCGCGAGTTGAAACGCTGGGTGTTACGGTTGCAAACTTATCGTTTCAATATAAAATACCAGCCCGGAAAGGTTAATATTGCCGACCCCTTGTCTCGATTATGTGAATACTCCAGTATTCCGGAAAGTGTTGAGGACTTTATCCACCATATAGTCCAGGAGGCTCGTCCTTGTGCTGTTCCCATGCACGCTATTGTCAGAAGCTCAGAAATGATCCAGAGATTAAAAGTGTCAAACGAGGTATTTACAACAACGATTGGGTAGAGTCAGTAAAAGAATATAAAATTTTTGAACCGGAACTTTGTTTCTACAACAATATTTTACTAAGAGGTACCCGATTGTTGTACCAAAAGATTTAAGGAAAGCTGTTTTGGATGCAGCCCACGAAGGTCACCCTGGGATAGTATCCATGAAAAGTCGATTGAGGTTAAAGGTTTGGTGGCCGCGCATCGACAAAGATGATGAAAATATAGTAAAACAAGGGATGCACTCTTGTGAGACTGCCAAGCCATCCGGTACCTATGAAACGACGCGAACTTCCAACTGCTCCTTGGGTAGATGTTGCGATGGACTTGCTCGGGCCTCTTCCAAATAGCAATTACTCGCTGGTTGTCATAGACTACTAGTAGATATAAAGAAATTAAATTTACTAAAGTGATTACAAGTTCACAAATAATAAACTAATAAAGAAATCTTTAGTCGTCTCGGATATCCCTCTTCTATTACAGCAGACAACGGCCGTCAATTTATAAGTGATGAGTTTAAAGAATACTGCAAACAATGTAATATCAGATTGTTTAATACGGTGCCCTACTGGCCACAACAGAACGGGGAGGTAGAACGGCAGAACCGTGATATAATTAAAAGATTAAAAATAAGCCAACTCCAAAAGAAAGATTTAAAAGAATCCGTCATGGAATATTTGATGATGTATAATTCAACACCTCACTCCGTGACAGGAAAATCACCTGCTGAGCTATTCTCAGAAGACAAATAAAGACAAAATTCCTTCCCTGTTGTATATGAGCATGAACTAAATGATTCTGATGTTAGAGACAGGGATAAAAACACAAAAGGAAAAAGGGAAAGAATACGGAGATAGGAAGAGGAGGGCTGAGGAGTCAATAATAACAGAAGGTGACAAGTATATGTGAAGGAGATGGAGAAACGTAATAAACTAACAGCGAACTTTAAATCAACCCCACACATTGTTGAAAGAGTGGAAGGCGGAGACGTGCTTGTCAGGAATGAGGAAACTGGCCAACAGCTTAGACGTAATATTATACACTGAAAAGAACAGAAGGTGAATGGAAGGTCCAGAAAGGTCTAAATGGAGGTGAAGACAAAGAAGATGTAGATGAAAGTGAAGAGAAGACTACAAATTAAATACCTAACTAAACCCATGTAATGGAGTATGCAGTGATTACTGATATTATTATTTTTCTTTAATTTATGCTTGGTAGTAAATGATTATTATAAATAAAAAAAGAATGTAATAAGGAAGGGATGTAGTGTTTGTGTATTGGTCTTTGGTCCCCACTTTGAATGTCTCGGGTTCACGGGGGGTGGGGGCACGTCACGCAGCAGCCACGGGGTGACGGACGTTTTTTAAACCCAGTACTGGTGATAACGAGCCTTTGCTTCTATATTATAGCTTCTCCTTTTGGCCCAGTAATAAAAATTTTTAAAATTTATTTATTATTTATATATTATATTTTTTAATAATTTATATTTAGAAAAATTAATATAAATTTTCTTTTTTTATATATTTTTATTATTTTTCCTTCGTAATTTTGGCAATTTTTTTTTTGATATTTTCACTTTTTCGCCTTTTCCCTTTTTTTGTATGGAATTTTTCTAGAATTTGTTTTTTTCTAACTGATCCCCTTTAAATTATCTTTTTCTCCTTTTTTTAAGTTAAAAAAAAATTTAAAAAAATAATCAAAAAAAAATTAAAGTTCATTTTTTTTCCCAAACGAACCCAAAAACTCCAAAA